>JAZHYW010061200.1:0-10144 GCA_037355805.1 Ixodes ricinus
AGATGAAAGTGCGGGAAGAATCTGTTATGGATTGGTGGCGTAGGGGGCAAAGTGATTCTGTTAGGCAGTTGAGTGTAGTTAATCCCTGTAATGAATGGATTTCGGAAAAAACTGTTGACATCCTGGCCAAGGGACCTAAGCATTGTGTAAATATCAAACCTTCAAGGCTCGATGTGTTCTCATCTGTGCAGACGATAGCGAGATTGGTTAATCAGGATGAAAAGGTATCGTTTGTTGATCAAGCACTAGGCAGAATGGAAAAACTCATGGGGCAAACTTACCCAAAGGAAAGACGAGACTTCAGGAATATAAACAGGGTCAAAAGGGAATTGGAAACACGTTCGTTAAAACTATTGCAGACGGATAAATCAGGCAGATTTGGTATCTTACCACTACATGTTTTTCAGAAGAAAACAGAAAGCGCAATGAATTCCCTGTTTTCGGTATGGGATGGCAAGCTATCCAAACTCAGAAAGAACATTTGCACGGTTTTGAAGGATGAAGATAAGGAAGGAATGGTGAGGGCAGTAATGGGTCAGCCAAAAATGTTTTTAAGCTTAAAGTTTTTTCTCAAAGACCACAAGCCGGAAATGCCTCTTCGAGTAGTTATAAACGAGAATGGAACTTGGCAAATGGTCGTGTCCAAGTTTCTGCAACGAGGGTTGGGGCTAGTGCCTCTAGAGAAATCTCTTACGTTAAGGAATTCAGAAGAATTGATTCACATCTTGAGTGTTAATCATGGGAGAAACTGCTCGGTACTATCAATGGACATTAAGGATTTATATTATTCTCTAGAAAAGAAAAGACTAATGAACGCGGTGAGGGAGTTTCTAGAGTTAAATTTAGTCAAGTTTCAATCTGAGTCCGGAATATCGGTAGAAGGCTTCCTTACGATACTAGATCTGTATCTTCAGTCGACTGTTCTAGAATTGGAAGGTCAAACCTATGTGCAAAAAGAAGGCGTATGTATAGGCTCCTCGGTAGCGCCCATATTAGCTGAAATTTACCTCAACACTATGGACAGAGTTGTGTATGACAAAATGAATGAAATGGCATCAGATGTAGGGTTCGTCAGAAGGTATGTTGATGACATCATTATTTGCACGTTTAAGGATGGTTTATCGGAATCTCTGGAAACGTTGGTAAGATCAACGGCCCCGGAACTACAGTTCACGGTGGAAAAACCTGAAGAAGGAGTGCTACAGTTCTTGGACATACGCGTTCATGTTAGGGATGGGTTGTGCTGGGAGTACGGGAAGATAACGCAAAAACCAGTACTTTCCAAACATAGCTGTCATTCAAAGATCGTCAAGGCCGGAGTGGTCAAGTCACTAGTCAAAAATGCGTTAGATAGGTCGTGCACACATTACATGATTCAAGCAGTACAGAGACAGTGGAGGAGACTAGAAGATGCGGGGTATCAAGAGGCATTCATAAAAAGACAATTGTCCATAAATATCAAAGATGTGAAGAAAAGGCTAGAAGCAGGAAACCGGAGAGCTGTTATAACGTATTATCATGAAATATCACACAACTTGAAGGCGTGTGCCAAGAAGTTTGGTATCGAGACCGTTTTTACTACAGACTTCAAGTTGAGTAGACTGACGCCATTTCAAAACGGACATAGAGGATGTCAAAAACAGCACCGTGAAAAGTCAGTATCTTGCGAAAAAAGTGTAGTATATGAGATACCGTTGGCTTGTGGTTTCAAATATGTAGGACAGACTTCAAGATGCATCAATGATAGACTAACTGAGCACAAACGGAACGTGAAAAACAAAGTGTCGAACTCGGAATTGGCTACACATATTCAGGAATGTAACAATTGTGAAGTTGACTGGTCAGGAACAGAGGTGCTAGACAGAGAATCTAACGACATGAAACGAGTAGTGAAGGAAACTATCAGAATAAATACGTCGGGAAATTGCGTAAGTCAAGCATCAATGCAGCTAGGAAGCCAGTCGAAAATGTTTCTCAAAATATAACTTTTTTTTTTTTTACCCTGTTTTTTCAGAGGACATTGATAAGGTCTTGAAACTAGAAGATCTTTGTTGGTTGTAATGGAAAGAGAAGCTATCTGTGTGCGTTGGCAGTAACCTTTTGTCGCGCTGTTGTTTGTCTGTTTTGTTCGGAATGGTTTTGTCAAGAGGTCACTGTATGAAGTGTGTGTTTCTAGATTGGCTTTTAGAAGGTTTTTGTTCTTTTGTCTTTTGTTCAGAACGTCGGTACAGAGTGCAATGTTTTACTCTTGCGGTTTAGAAGGTCTTTGTGGAAAGGGAGAAATGTATCGGTGAGAGGTGACGGTGACCTTGGGAGATGGCTATAAAAGCTGTGAACGGAATAAAATTTGTTAGCTGAGTTTGAGACGTTTGCCCTGTCCCCTTTTTTCTGTCCTACAATTTCTCTTCATTTTCCTTCCCAGTCTCAGGATTTTAAAACATCATTTACCAAAATGGTTGGATTATAAAGATAAATAGTTTATAATTTTTTGATTCTAATCCAATGATGGACAGTACGAAAAACCAGTTTCAAACCGGCAGAAAATATGTGATGTTTTGAAAATCTAGATTAGGGGTAGCCAGACTGAACCGGCCTAAGAGCCGCAAACAAAATTACAAAGCTTCTAAGAGCCGCGGGTGAAGGGGGGGGGGGCGAACTTTTGTCGAGAGCAATAAACGAAACTCGAACTACTTTCCGTCTATCCGAGTCAAAAGCAGTCCAACTATACGTGAGGTAGCAGTAGCACAAGACTGCCAAACCGCAACCTCTCTCGATCTAAACGCGTTCCATTTCTTTTTGGGGAAGTGCTGGTGTGACCCGGAGGGAGGCGGGGGAGCGGGGGTAGGGGGAGCGGAAGGGGCCGGGGGAGTAAGGGGAGGGAGGCTGCGAGCCACACTTTAACACGCGAAGAACCGCAGCTTGGCTACCCCTGCGCTAAACTATTCACAAAAGAAACGGTTACTTTTTCAAGTAACAGCCAATTATTTTTCTGTCAAGTAACATAATTGAATACTTTTTAACCAAGAGTAATTGTGATTGTCATCGATTAATTTTTTCAGTAACCTGTACAAGACAAAACCGGGAACAAAAAGAATGGATACTAAAGTATACCTAACTAGGCCACCTCACTGTAGACCTCGTCACTGTTTGGGAAACCGTAGAGAAGTTCTGGAAACTCCAAGCTAATTTCTGCTATAATTCGTTTCACCGTAACTTTGCAAACGGCGAAGGCTACGGTCCGAGCGAGCCAATCAGCACCTCGAAGGAAGACACGTGATTCACTATACCTCTGTTTCATACTTAGCGTGCAACGCTATCAAAGTAACCTGGCGCGAGCGTGGGGCTTGATCTCGTTGATCATTTGCACGCGCTCTCGCGCAAACAAAACCATAGATAAAGCCACGCGCTCGCGCCAGTAGCTTTGACAGCGTTGCAGGCTAAGTATGAAACAGAGTATAGGAGCGGGCAGTGCCGTCGAAGACACACAGGCGGGCGAGAGAAAAATGTATAATAATGTAAATCTAGTAAATATATCAGTTTGAACTTTAGAATTATATTTGAACACAAAGATAGAAGGACAGGAGAGGACAAACAACTGTTTGTCCTCTCCTGTCCAATTCTTTCTTTATGTTCAAATATAAATCTAAAGTTCAAGCTGGTAAATCTACAAGTATGTACCAACACGCTCAAATCTTAACAGTTATTAATGTAAATCTTCTGGGTTCAATTCTCGCTTTGCACACAAGCGTTGCTTTACTGAAATAACTTTTCCCCCGACCCCCCCCCCCCCCACCAAACAAAAAAAAAAAACAATCAGCGTCGTGGTTTGCGGCCACGCTTTATCTGTGCTTCACGAAATGCCGAACACCTAGCCAAAGAACCTTTTCACGCTAACAAGGCTATGACGGGGGACAGAAAAGTTTTCGTTCTTGGAGTAGTTCAGAGCGAACGCCCTCTTGCTGTGCTCATTGATGTGTGCGTTTTGACCCGGATTCGTTATTACGGACGGCTCCCACTATGGACGATTTTTCCCAGGGAACGGAGGCGTCCCATATGAACGAGACATGACTGTACTCACGTTTTAAGCCCCACCGCGGCCGACGCTTCGATCAAATGGAGCCAGTCGAGTAGCTTCAAAGATGCATCGTGACGACGCCCTTCGTATTTGTGCGTTTACAGCGCCACCGGCTAAACTATTCACCGAGAGAAAAAATAAGAGCGCAGGATCATGGGGAACTCCACCGGATCATAGACTAGACTGCGGTGGCGCTGAAGGGAAACTGAGTATGGTTCCTAGTTTATGCAGTTCTGGCCTTTTACGTAGAGTGATCGTACTCTTTAATTAACTCGTAGAAATAAAATAAAATAAAGACATTTCCACGGAACATATTTAACCCCCTCGTAAGAAGATTTTGGAGTACCGAATTACACGAAGGAAACGCAGATACGCAAATACAGAGTTTAAACGTTTTGGACGAGGAAAAAAAAAAAAGAGACATACAGGTTCCATAAAAATAAAAATAAAAGATTTGATTTTAAACTTTGGCAGCTGCCAAATATCTATATATTCCGAGCTAGAAAGACAAAGCTTGAACTGACAAAAACCGACTGTGACAGCGAAGCAAATGGAACGAGGAGCGGTAGACACGTTCGAAGCGGAAACAAGCAAAACAGAAAAATATTAAGAAAAAACATTAAAAGGGAAGAAGCGGAAAGAAGCGAAATGGTGGGATGGCAAAACTGGTCGACATTTTCGGAGCCCAACCTCGCGAAAAACTCCCTTAGGTGATGTTTCAAACCGGCGGTCTCCATTACTCGGGGAAGAAATAGAAAGTTTATCACAGTCCACCGAGCCGATTGATATATACTGTCGGGGACACCTGAGCAAAAAACTCTTTTCCCACATCATGCCACCACCCTCGCGCCCGCTTATTTTTTTTTAATCGTTTTTTTTTTAGGTGCGCGCAAAAGTGTTTCGTTTTCTTTCGAGTTTCTTTGTTTAAAGTGTGAGAGAGGACACACAGGAACAAGAATTGAATCTCGTTGTTTTTCGAGGCAATTTGGGTTTTGGAACTTGTACGTTTAGATTCCTCGCGTTACGTCAATGGATAGCTGCACCTGCAAGCATTGATTTCTCTGTCGCTTTCTCCTGCCATCTTTGTTTAGCTACTTTCTCTCTTTCGGCCTTTCATGCAGAAACTACTTACTTTTTTAGTCACTTTTTTTTTGTAAAGAAAGAAGGTTTCGCGCCATGGCAAAAAAAAAACTTTTTCTTTTTTTGCGTCAACAGTTTTAACCAGCGATGGGGCAAAACTTTTTCTTCCGAAATAGGTTTAGAAAAAATTTGGAAAAGGGACCGAAGCTTCGGGCGTTTTGGATGGTTCGAATGGTTTTGGAATGTTTCCAGACGTATAATTGGTGAGCGTTTGAACTTTTTTTAATCATATGCGTAATAATCATATTAAATAAAAAAATATTTACTTCATTATAAAATCAACTTTATTAAGTTAAATGTTGCCATTTCTGATGCAATGGGCCTGAACCACCTTAGCCAGTCGTGGTGGTCAAAGTGGTTTTGATTCCAACAATAATGTGATCAAGACACCGTGGTCACCGCGTAGCCGTAAACCAACTGGTTGAACGTACGTTGTTCTCAAACTGTCCAAGCGATCGCGAACGAGCGTCTTTTTTGTCTGTGAGAACTGTACCAACTCTTGATGTTTGGTCTTTCAGCAGTGTGTGTGACAACCCCAAGTTCGTGACGCCAAACAGAGAAGGACAGCAAGGTAGAAAGCGACGAAACCTCCCACCTTCTCGTAACTAGTGGACTAGGTCGAGTTGTGGATTGTGATTGGTAACGTGAGCATTCAAAGTAAGAACATGCGGTGCAGCAAAGCGCTCATTCTGTCACGTTGTGTGGAGGTGGGTGTGCAAGCCCTGTCGCCGGTGTCGAAACAACTTGAGCCTAAAGCCGCTCGCACTACTTATACATCGTAATACAAGTAAATCTGCAGACACCGTCCGGAGTTTTGTTGAGCAAGATACGCACAACATTTCATGCAGGAATTTCTCAAACTTGCTGGGATTTGAGTTTGACCAGGTCTTACCATTTCGAACCTTTGGCACATAGTTCGATAAAGTTTGCCTAGCATATACGCATGCACGTAAATGGAGAACGAGGTGGCGCAGTGCACCATCTAAAGCAATCGAGGGATGCGAGCGTCTTCTGATGATTCGACGCAATGCCCAGCCGAACGTTCTGAGGTGTTCAATTTGCGTGTCCCATTCGTGCTCATTCTCATTAACGGCAAAGGTGAAGAAGTTGAAGATTTGAGGAAGAAGAAATATAGAACTGAGTTGAAAGTCAGCGCTGCGAGTCTGTTTGCTTCTGGTGTGCATGTGAGTGTGACTGTTCATCCGCGCTGTTCCATCCAAGCACCCATTCGTGCATTGGCTCGATCTCAATGTGATGACGTCAAACGTCTAATGCTCAGGCGTTGCTTATTTTAGGTTGTGTTGGCTGACACCACCTGGCGAAGGAGCGTAACAAGCTAACGAAACCATTAAATATTATGTGTTTGATAATAATTGTCAAAGATCATGTCCTACACAATTACCGTGTAAAACTTTGTTTTCGAAATTTGTGCAGAAATCGGGCAAGTCTGTAGAAAATTCCAAGTGAATCCAATTTTTCCAGAATTTGAATGTTTACGAAAGCAGTCAAGCCCCCGGGTTCGGGGTTAAACCACAGATACGACGAAAATTCGCGACATTCTTGTAGCTCTTACGATTTCGTAATTATTTTTCGGGTTGTTTTGCGAATGGAAGGGTTATATTCCACAAGCTGAAAAAAATTTCAATGTTTACGAAATATTATACAACGGGTTGCGTTGAAATCACTCGAAGAATGAAGGCAGATGAGACAAGGTGCGAGAGGCAACAAAACATGAAAGGCGTTTCAAATGTCTGTAATGCGAAACAAGAGCGCAGCTCTTGAGGAGAGGGACGGGAGAGTACGGAGGGGAGGGTATACCCCTCCACTTCCTCCGTACCCTTCGCCCCTCCTCGTCCCCTCCTCCTCCTCGTTTCCTCCTCCTCTCCTCCTGCCGCTGAATTTGTTCATGAGTGAAGTGACACGAAGTCGGGACGTCATTTTCCCCGCTGAATGTAGTGGGGAAACTAACTTGGTGTTGAGGTCACGTGACATCAATTTCTCCGCCAAATATAGAAGAAAAATTTCTCCATTATCTTTAGCGGAAAAGCGTCCCATAATGCAACGCGCAGTTACGCCGACGTCGACTGCGGCGGCGACGCCAACGCCGACGCCGACGCCGACGCCAACGCCGCTCAACACGGAAACGGTCGCCTAAGAGCTGCGGTCTAAAACTATGCCCCTGCTGTTGTTTCTGTTGCTCACAGGTTTTATGACGCCGGCGCATACCGAACGGCCATGATGTGCCTAACGAGTGGGTCAAAGGAAGCGAACCATTCCTAAATCAAGTTGCAAAAATTGGTGTCGAAATAAAGTTACTATAGAGTGTAAGCTCGATAGCCTTAACACAAAAACTGTGTTTTATGAACCGATTTTAACGGGAATCTGACACCTTTCCGTTGTGACGTTCGGCAGTAACGAAAACCGACACCGAAAACGTGACGCCTATTGGAAAGATCCATCCGTCACGCCCCCGTGGCTATGTAGAGATTTACACGGATGGGGAGAGCAACAACGTGGATTATCTGTTTGCGTCTCGACGCAGCGCTCAACCCACGTAGCAGAAACTTACGTCAGCGTTAGGCTCGTATTCAATCAGTGAAGGCAAACGGGAACGCAGCGAAAAATTTGGCACAAGTCATGCCCTGCCCCTCGTTCAATCGAGAAATATGAAGTAAGTAATACAGTGCACGTACGTACCTTTGTGCAACGGCCTTCTGTTGGTAAACTTAAAACTCGAGTGTAATACAAGCTGGACGTAGCGCCTGCTCTAGTTCGATCTCTTCGACAATAGGAAACCATATAAAAACACTTCAATCCTCCGGCAGGATTCGAACTCACCATCTTGAGATTGCGAGCCAAGTGCTTCACCGGCTGAGCTAGAGAGACACTATCATTTTTTTTCTATTGCTGCTCCAGTGAGACACGACGTTTGCTCCCGACGCGAAGACAACCTCTAGTCTGCGCGGCCGTGCTGCCCAGGCGCGGTCTCGCGTCTCGCGACATTGAAATCGCGCCGACATGTCATGATGCGTCATCTCACGGCGTTTGTCAGGAATGTGAGCGAACCTTGGACACACTTGCTTTTAAGCGAGGCGGTGCCGTCCAGACTAAAGTCCAGACGACTCTCTCTTCCTCCATGATCGGACATCCAAGATGGCGCCAAGGAAGGACGTGTGTGGCAGCTGCTCCGCCAAAATCACCGGAAAGCAGCAATTCTTAGCCTGTTCTGGCGGCTGCGGACACCGATTCCACTGCAGCTGTATCAAGGTAGGCCTCGTGGAGTACAACGTGCTAATGGAATCTGGATCGAGTGCGTATAAATGCACCGGATGCACTCGTCGGCCTCGCAAAACAACTGAAGATAGGCCTACTTCGGAAGCGGCATCGGGTGACTCCGATTCGGAGGACGAAGTCGAGATAGCCAAATTGGAAAAGGCCACTGTCATTCCCAGTGATTGGGCGAGTATGTTGGACAAGATCGTTGTCAAGTTGGACGTGCTAACAGCCGAAGTGAAGTGCCTTAGGGCCGATAACAACAGTCTTCGGTCTGAGCTATCGGCCGTTCGAAAACAACTTGCTGCACGACTGCCTAATCCTGCACAGCAACATCAAAGCTATGCAAATGCTGCTTTGTCACTCAAGCCACCGTTGATTCCATCAATTTCTGGGTCTCTGCAAGCTGCGTCCGGCATGACTGGACCTGGTACTGCCCTCCCTGTTCACACGGCTGACAGCAACGCTGACAACCGTCAACCGCAAGGCGCTGCTCAACCAGTCTCCCTTGGAGGACAGGGCGACGACCCAAGCCTTGTCAGAGACGAGAACGACGGATTCACCATGGTGGGCCCGCGACGGCGAAGCAAGCCATCGGTAGGAACAGCGAAAGCTTCGAAGGTGTCAGTTGTTCCTCGTGAGCCTCAGCGTAAGGCCCTTTTTGTATCGCGTCTTGACCCTATCACTGCTGTTAGTGACGTGTGCTCTTTGGTCGAGCCCTTTCTTAACGGAAAGCCGCTGTGGTGCACTAAACTGATTACCAAGTTTCCATCCTACTCGTCTTTTCACGTGTCTGTAGAGCTCGACTCTCTTGAAGCGATCAACAGGCCCGAGGTTTGGCCTGAGGGTTGCATTTTTCACCCATTTGTTGGAAAACTTGACAGGTCGCGCACGCACGTGCTAGAAAGTTCCCCAGTGTTGCAAGATGGCTAGTTCGCTGAGGAGCTATTATCAGAATACTCGTGGTTTGCGAACGAAGGCAGACGAATGTTTACGTAATATATGTTCCTCCGCGTTCAACATTATTTGTTTAACGGAGACGTGGCTTTTGGACGAAATTTCAAGCAATAGTTATTTTCCTTCTCGCTATACAGTCCATCGAAGGGACAGAGATTACGCGGCGACTGGTCAAAAGTTTGGCGGTGGTGTGATAGTTGCAGTGGACAGTTATACGTCTAACTGTAGGCGATACGACCTTGAAACGTATGCGGAATGTGTTTGGGTAGAACTTGTTGCTGCCGATGGCTTTAACTATTTAATAGGCAATTATTATGTTCCTCCTCTTTCGGATGCAACTGCTTTCGTCGATCATTTTGAAAGACTTGAGAGGCAGATTGATTTTTCGAAGTTTCGCGTTCACCTGTACGGGGATTTCAACCTCCCCGGTGTAGATTGGGAATCTGGACAAATTAACTCAGGTAATTCCGAAAATATAAAAAAATATCTTGTTTGATGTACTTCGCTCGTTTTAATGGGCTTACTCAATTCAACGGGCTAGTAAATGTTGCCGGAAATGTTCTAGATCTATTCTTTTCAAATTGTCCTATTGACAATTTGAGTTTAGTAAGTGATACTCTTGTTAGCCCTGATGTTTTTCACCAACGAGGTAGAGGGGCTTAGAGTGATAAACCGGAAGTTCGAAGTAAGGCACTCCCC
>JAZHYW010061205.1:0-19130 GCA_037355805.1 Ixodes ricinus
CCATTGGCAGACCCCTCACGACTTCCGGTTCAAGGCTTCCGGTCCGGCTGGCGCGTTGAAAACACGATTGTCTTCGCAGCAAGGCGTACGGGTTGCTCGCTCGTTTTTTCTTTTACCCGGTTCTAGAAGCAGCGTATTAGCTAGAATTCCGTGACTTTATTCCGACAAAATGTCCTCTTCTTACTTTAGAAAGCTAGAAGAACCGGCGAGAAGCCGCTACCGTGAAAAGCTGACCACCGCAGGCGAGGAGCTTCCAGAACCGCTAGACGCTGATGTTCGCAAAAACGTGTTCTCCATGGACGCTCGCCAGTGGGCCGCGACTAGAAATTGGCGATATCTACGTCTACCTCGTGGAAGGGATATGCTTCTACACGAGAGAGCAATTCAAAAGTTACAAACTAGAAGACGGTTACAACCTGTTTTTAAGCGGAAAGGTACGCGACGCTTGTTCATTTGGGACTACGATAGAGAACGCTCGCATCGTTCTCATCACCGGGCAAGTCGAAGCTAGTCAGACTCTGGGAAAGTACCACCAGCCTTGGGCTGTGGTGAAGAAAGAGGGCACAGTCCTAAGCGCCCACTGCACCTGCATGGCAGGGTGAGTAGCTCGTTTTTTCCGTTCATTTTGATCGCTATCGGATCGCAACCACACGGCCCCTCACGTTCCAAATTGTTGTGCTTACAGGCTCGGCGAGGCCTGCAGTCACGTAGCCGCGCTCCTGTTTCGCGTCGAAGTTGATGTGAAGTTCGGCATTCATGACCCAAGCTCAACCTCTGTCGAATGCCGCTGGATTACAGCATCTTCCACTGCTCAGGTATGCATTCAGTGCATGCTTCCGTGTTAATGTTTTTGTTTTTTCCTGGCCTTTGAATTAGCGAGAAGCATATTCCCGTGCCCCAAGCAGCCAAAGTCAGACGGTCATTTTAAAAGCCTTCAGAACAAACTACTTTGAAAAATTGGCGAACCAGCGTACGCCGAAAGGCACATGCACAGTCAATATCGTGAGCTGATTCGTCGATTTTTTAAAGGAGTTTGTTATGAATGCCTTTTAAATGACCGTCTGACCGAGGTAAGCTGTCAAATATTTCATGCAATACTGCAGGCTAGTCGAGTGGCTTCAATCGACTTTATCAAGCCATCAAAGAGGAGGCGGATAAACACAATCTCAACACCGAAAGAAGTCTCGTCTCACCCAGAGGCAACAGCAGAACAACTCAAGGACTTCCTCAAGACAGTAAAGGTACTTACTATCCATGACACCATAATAGAAAAACCCGAGCAAGGAGACAAATTGTGGCGATAGCTTCGGTGGTGAAACCGGCTTTATTTAAAATCAAGGAGAGACCTCTAGCCCTCTCGTGTTAACAAGACGACCTTGTAGAATGGGTGCAAATGCAGACTTGATGTCGTAAATTGTGGTTCATTGTTAGGTTGACGCCTTGACACAGACTACAAATTGCAGGCTCTCAAGGGCACATAATAGAATGTCAACAGGTTACTTTGATCGGAATGTGGAGATGTAGCCTCAATTGTTTTGACCCGTAAATATTGAGGTGACACTATAATCGACCAATGACTCTTTCCAGGGATTGGCACCCGACACGCTTGTGCTCAGGAGTCTTACAGACAGCGAAGACACAGACACTGCTGCCAGTGGTGATGTCGAAGACGACGAGGATCCAATTCAAGTGCCTGAGACTATCGTGGACATGGCGTGCCTCTACGGTTCACTTAATGAGTCAGCTGCAAGAGAAGCAACATTCTCAGTGACTGAGTGCGACCAGGTGGAACTCTGCACACGTGCTCAGGCAAGCTCGGACGAGTGGTCAAGGCAAAGAGTCGGCAGATTAACAGCGTCCATACTTGGAAAGGTACTCTCGTGCTGCACTGGGGCAGAGGGGATTGTCTCCCAAGTGATGGGCTATACCAAGACACCCGATGTGTTCAATGTAAGATGGGGCAGGGAGAACGAGGTCAAGGCTCGAAATCGCTTCATTGCCGATGAAGCACCCAAGCACAGCGGCTTTGAGGTTAGGAAGTGTGGTTTGTTTGTGGATTCCGAGAGGCCATATTTAGGAGCTTCCCCTGATGGTGTTGTGTCTTGTTGTTGTTGCACGGACGCAGTACTGGAGATTAAGTGTCCAGCGTCATGTGCAAACCTTACAATTGATGAAGCTAAGGTAAGACTGCCATACCTTGATGCTGACGCACGTCTAAAAGAAGGCCACTTGCATTATGCTCAGGTCCAAATGCAGATGGCACTTGTGAAAACCACCAGAGCATTCTTTGTAGTCTTCACAAATGTGGACATAAATGTGGAAGAAGTGAAGTTTAATGAGTGCTTCTGGAACACGGCTGTCAGTGAGGCAGAGGAGTTCTACTTCAGTCACATTTTCACTGAAATTCATGGCAGAGAACTGCTGAAAAAATTGATGATGCAAACACCATGTGCATTTGCAAAACACCGAAGTCTGGATCTGTCCTACGATGCAAGTTATGTAATGTAGCCGTCCACCTGAAATGTGTGAAACTGCGACGTACGCCTAAAACATGGGTGTGCTCAGGTTGTAAACTTGCAAAATAGACCTACTGTTTATTGCAAGTGGGTTAGTACCAGTGGTGTCAATTTCGCAGTTTTCTCCCAAGATTTAGCAGAGTGGTGTGTTGTTTAGCGAGAAATTGTTTATTTGAAGATGGCGAGATTTTCAGCGGTTTCAAATGTCTCATTATTGACGGTTTCAAATGTGCTCCCTCGGCAAAAAGTTCAGTGTGATTTAGCAGTTGGTTAGTAGTCAAGGCAAGTCAAGATCACCATCCAAACAGCAACAGTGCGGGTAACACTCGGGACATCATGGAGACATTGTAGTGGAAAACAGCCGAACACGACAAACTTGCGCGCACATGTTTGAATTTGTTTTACAGTTCGTAGGAGGAACGCTCACGACATCATTGGTGGTGGGCATCAAAACACGAAACTTGTGAGACCACGTTGGAGATGAAGTCGCTGACATCTTTCTTTGAATATGTCGTGTTGCCATCAGTTTTTGGTCAAGCAAGTGAAAGAAGAGAAATCTCTAACTGCATTTTTTAATATGTATAGATCTCGTAACTTGTCAAGGAAATAAAATGTTAAAAAGGTATTCTTGCACAACATTCTAAATTTGGCGGTGTTTCGGAATTCTGAGTGCGGGTTTCTGGTTTCCGAGTTAACAACGCTGGTTAGTACAAAAACCACTGCTCATGCTTTGTGGTGAAAATAGACTCTGAAGTTGCTGGACTTTTGTTGCAGTACCTGGCTTAATGATACTGAGTTTGCATGCTCAAAACAATCTGGTACCAAAAATCAAATTAGGTTCAAACATATTATAGGATTCACTTCTCTTAACGGGGCCATGAAATGATTCTTTATCTCTTTTGAATATTACTCAGGATGACTCTTCGACAATCATAAGCCAAAATGCATATTAGCTTTTTTCCACAAAATAGCAGTCGCAGAAAGAAAAAAAAAAGTGCACACTCCCCCAGCAAAACATGTTGCCATCTGATCTCGTGCTGATTATGTCTCTAATATTCAACATAACCACAAGCTGGGAACGCCAATGTACGGTGGTCACCAAACTTATACGAAATAAGCGAACTATCTCATGAAAGAGCTATCCTGTCACGCTTGATCAAGTTTTATTTCCTGCTCGCGACGAGAGGCTGTTTCAATCTTGTCCCGAGCAGCCCCAAAACTTGACCAAGCCTGCCAGGATAGTGCTCCCATGTAATAATGCACAGTTCTCATGTTCCGTACAAGTTTGGTGACCACTGTGCGCTGCACATGCTGTTCTCTCGGCTTGCTCAGAGTTTGGCGATCCCCCTCATGACAGTGACTAACTCCAAGTCGAGTGCTCATACAGAGTTTGCATGTAGCGATAACCACGGATGTGTCAGCTGCAAAATGGGCATGACGGATATATTACATACACTCGATGCTCAAGAAAAAAGATCATTTCAGAATAGCAGTACCAAAATACAGTGAAGAAAAAGAAACACTTACACTTTTTGTAAAGAAATTAACCACATTTTCATTCTCAAAATCTCTTGCAAGAACCTATCCCTGTAAAACACATCATTCGGGTCAGCTGCACTGCTGCAGCACAAATGCTCCGGCAAACCTATTTCTTAAGCAGAGGGGCTGCAGATTTGTCAGGGCAGCGCAAACAATTAACGCTTTGTCAATTGTGCAAATCTCGCCATCATCACGCTTCTTTAAAAAAGAAATTGGTAGAACCATTTGAAAGATCCTGAACACTTTGAGACGTCTTATCGCCCGCTCCACGTGGATGCGAGCACGAGACAGTTTGCGGGAAAGGGTCACCTCCGCACCCGAAAGCTGATTTTTCCCTTTAGTGAATGCAGGTATTAACAGCCTGGCACCTTTTGCAGCAAACATCTCTTGGCATCGAAATCCCCTGTCCACGAGGTACACATCCCCTTCATTCACAAGGTTCAAGAGCCCAGACTTCAACGTCAGTTCCTTATCGGAAACCCGTCCCCCCCATGCCCCCGAGATGAAAGTAACGGCTCCACTTGGTGACACAGTAATAAGCACTTTGAGAGTATTATGGTGCTTATACCTGGAATACGTCTGGCTTCGAGCCAGCATGTAGGCAGGTTTTTGTATAAAAATCTCTGTGCAGTCTAGCACACCAATCACATCCTTGAAGATGGGATCACAGAACGCAGTTGGCAGGTTGCGGCTGACAGCCCGTCTTGAGGGCCATACAATCAACTTCCCGAGGTTATGTGAAAGTACGTCTAGCCAGGCGTGGAATACTGCGCCAACTGTCGTTGTGGACACCTTGAACCTGCATGCGAGGTCTTCATTCAACAAACCCAGCCTCAACTTCATCAGCACCAGCACGAGCTGCTCCTGTGGCAGAAGACAAGCGACATCGGGCTGCCACACACTCAAAATGAACGTCAGGAGTGCATTGAACAGATGTAAGCTCACAATGCCTGTGTAAAATTTAACCCTAGTGTCCGAGTGCAATGCTGCCTGTGTTGCAGAATCTTTGTTGATGCCAGCAATCAAATTCAGGTTTGTAGCCTTGTACTCTTTGAGCAGGTTGCTGGTTTCCTGTAGCTGATGCTGCGTTTCAGCAAGGGTACTCTTCAGGCTGGCGTTTTCTGCTTTCAGATGTTCAATGTCCTTGCTTGAAAGTATGGTGGCCACCGACACATCACATCTGGTGCTAGACTCACAACACACCACTGCTTCGATGTTTTCCGGGTCAGTTGGAGCCTGGTCACACGAAACATCCTTTGGCTCGGCCGCCGCTCGTTTTGTGGTCCTTGCCTTTTGTCGGTTGTACCTTTGCACATTTTGGCTGGTGGGTGCCTTTCGATAGAGAAACCGTGACGGGGCATAGTCTGGGTGCACTGGGTCGTCTGAAGGAGCTCCTGTAAAAGGAATAGGAAGACACCTATCAGTTCAGATGGAATACAGGGTACAAGGTCATTTATTTCCAGCCACACTGTTTGTGCATTGACTTCATGCATACATAAATGTCGAGTGTACATTCACACTTTGCTAAGGCGAGCGCCCTGTTTTGGAACATGCCACGGCAGCCCATACAGGAAGTTGGCCAGGGTGCAGTGTATACCATTGGCAAGATTTCGCTACTAATAATACAACAAATTTAAGTTCATTAAGGCTGGGAAAGACAGACATAGTGGGGACGTGTCTTTCGCAGTTGCATGATTGCGCATTCAAAACAAAAATGGCATGGTGGGTACACACCGCTTCATAGAGCAGCTCGTTGTGAACGTAAACGAAATTTAAGCTTTGAACCAAAATTTGGTTTGAAGCCTGTGTTTCTGCTCGTAAAGCTAGTCACCATTACACTTCTACCCGGACAAAACTCTGAGCCTCTGAGTTCGCTGTTACCCACACGATTTTGAATTGTAAAAAAAAAAAAACTGAAGGCATGCGGCACACAACAGGAAATGCTGCGTTTCCTCCTGTGTTTTTACATCGTTGTTGACACAACCGACCGTGAACTTTAATCATAGCGGCAAATGCAAATCCGCGATTCCTAGAAGCGCCGCGGAACAGTCGTTACCGGACCTAATCGCCCGATCCACGCGAACCAGGGATCGAAATAGCGGCTGCGGCAAGCAAAATCAAACGGTAGGCTTCTAAAGCCAGGAAACTATCGGAACCTTGAACTAAACTTGACCGGCTGCTACCCTTCTGTCTTGACGGAACGCTCATATCCTCGTTTTTTTTCTTTTTATGTGTTTTGACAGAGCTGGAAGTGTAAATCACCACTCAAAACAAACAAAAACCTTAGTGGCTCACCTTGAATGAAATGGGCGGAGCATATTCGGCTGTTGTCGTTCGGTTTCCACTTGTCCCTCTTCATGGCTTGAAGCCACGAAGCTCTGCGCTCGGGGTCTGCCGGAAAGCGGTGCATCCTCACAGCGGAAAGCAAGTTGGTCCCCGAGCGCAGGCTGCAACCAGGGACGCTGCAACACGTTCCCTTGCTTGGCAGCAGAGAACGGTTTGTTTGCGAATACATATCGGTCGGAGAGTTTAATCTAGTCGCGAAAAGACACGAAACATACGAAGCGAAAGACAAACTGCGTCGCGGGAACAGCGGAGAAAAGCCGCACGACTTCCGGTTCAAGGCTTCCGGTCCGGCTGGCGCGTTGAAAACACGATTGTCTTCGCAGCAAGGCGTACGGGTTGCTCGCTCGTTTTTTCTTTTACCCGGTTCTAGAAGCAGCGTATTAGCTAGAATTCCGTGACTTTATTCCGACAAAATGTCCTCTTCCTACTTTAGAAAGCTGGAAGAACCGGCGAGAAGCCGCTACCGTGAAAAGCTGACCATCGCGGGCGAGGAGCTTCCAGATCCGCTAGACGCTGATATTCGCAAAAACGTGTTCTCCACGGACGCTCGCCAGTGGCCGCGCCTAGAAATTGGCGATATCTACGTCTACCTCGTGGAAGGGATATGCTTCTACACGAGAGAGCAATTCGAAAGCTACAAACTAGAAGACGGTTACAACCTGTTTTTAAGCGGAAAGGTACGCGACGCTTGTTCATTTGGGGCTACGATAGAGAACGCTCGCATCGTTCTCATCACCGGGCAAGTCGAAGCTAGTCAGACTCTGGGAAAGTACCACCAGCCTTGGGCTGTGGTGAAGAAAGAGGGCACAGTCCTAAGCGCCCACTGCACCTGCATGGCAGGGTGAGTAGCTCGTTTTTTCCGTTCATTTTGATCGCTATCGGATCGCAACCACACGGCCCCTCACGTTCCAAATTGTTGTGCTTACAGGCTCGGCGAGGCCTGCAGTCACGTAGCCGCGCTCCTGTTTCGCGTCGAAGTTGATGTGAAGTTCGGCATTCATGACCCAAGCTCAACCTCTGTCGAATGCCGCTGGATTACAGCATCTTCCACTGCTCAGGTATGCATTCAGTGCATGCTTCCGTGTTAATGTTTTTTTCTTGCCTGGCCTTTGAATTAGCGAGAAGCATATTCCCGTGCCCCAAGCAGCCCAAGCCAGACGGTCATTTTAAAAGCCTTCAGAACAAACTACTTTGAAAAATTGGCGAACTAGCGTACGCCGAAAGGCACATGCACAGTCAATATCGTGAGCTGATTCGTCGATTTTTTAAAGGAGTTTGTTATGAATGCCTTTTAAATGACCGTCTGACCGAGGTAAGCTGTCAAATATTTCATGCAATACTGCAGGCTAGTCGAGTGGCTTCAATCGACTTCATCAAGCCATCAAAGAGGAGGCGGATAAACACAATCTCAACACCGAAAGAAGTCTCGTCTCACCCAGAGGCAACAGCAGAACAACTCAAGGACTTCCTCAAGACAGTAAAGGTACTTACTATCCATGACACCATAATAGAAAAACACGAGCAAGGAGACAAATTGTGGCGATAGCTTCGGTGGTGAAACCGGCTCTATTTAAAATCAAGGAGAGACCTCTAGCCCTCTCGTGTTAACAAGACGACCTTGTAGAATGGGTGCAAATGCAGCACTTGATGTCGTAAATTGTGGTTCATTGTTAGGTTGACGCCTTGACACAGACTACAAATTGCAGGCTCTCAAGGGCACATAATAGAATGTCAACAGATTACTTTGATCGGAATGTGGAGATGTAGCCTCATTTGTTTTGACCCGTAAATATTGAGGTGACACTATAATCGACCAATGACTCTTTCCAGAGATTGGCACCCGACACGCTTGTGCTCAGGAGTCTTACAGACAGCGAAGACACAGACACTGCTGCCAGTGGTGATGTCGAAGACGACGAGGATCCAATTCAAGTGCCTGAGACTATCGTGGACATGGCGTGCCTCTACGGTTCACTTAATGAGTCAGCTGCAAGAGAAGCAACATTCTCAGTGACTGAGTGCGACCAGGTGGAACTCTGCACACGTGCTCAGGCAAGCTCGGACGAGTGGTCAAGGCAAAGAGTCGGGCAGATTAACAGCGTCCATACTTGGAAAGGTACTCTCGTGCTGCACTGGGGCAGAGGGGATTGTCTCCCAAGTGATGGGCTATACCAAGACACCCGATGTGTTCAATGTAAGATGGGGCAGGGAGAACGAGGTCAAGGCTCGAAATCGCTTCATTGCCGATGAAGCACCCAAGCACAGCGGCTTTGAGGTTAGGAAGTGTGGTTTGTTTGTGGATTCCGAGAGGCCATATTTAGGAGCTTCCCTGATGGTGTTGTGTCTTGTTGTTGTTGCACGGACGCAGTACTGGAGATTAAGTGTCCAGCGTCATGTGCAAACCTTACAATTGATGAAGCTAAGGTAAGACTGCCATACCTTGATGCTGACGCACGTCTAAAAGAAGGCCACTTGCATTATGCTCAGGTCCAAATGCAGATGGCACTTGTGAAAACCACCAGAGCATTCTTTGTAGTCTTCACAAATGTGGACATAAATGTGGAAGAAGTGAAGTTTAATGAGTGCTTCTGGAACACGGCTGTCAGTGAGGCAGAGGAGTTCTACTTCAGTCACATTTTCACTGAAATTCATGGCAGAGAACTGCTGAAAAAATTGATGATGCAAACACCATGTGCATTTGCAAAACACCGAAGTCTGGATCTGTCCTACGATGCAAGTTATGTAATGTAGCCGTCCACCTGAAATGTGTGAAACTGCGACGTACGCCTAAAACATGGGTGTGCTCAGGTTGTAAACTTGCAAAATAGACCTACTGTTTATTGCAAGTGGGTTAGTACCAGTGGTGTCAATTTCGCAGTTTTCTCCCAAGATTTAGCAGAGTGGTGTGTTGTTTAGCGAGAAATTGTTTATTTGAGGATGGCGAGATTTTCAGCGGTTTCAAATGTCTTATTATTGACGGTTTCAAATGTGCTCCATCGGCAAAAAGTTCAGTGTGATTTAGCAGTTGGTTAGTAGTCAAGGCAAGTCAAGATCACCATCCAAACAGCAACAGTGCGGGTAACACTCGTGACATCATGGAGACATTGTAGTGGAAAACAGCCGAACACGACACAACTTGCGCGCACATGTTTGAATTTGTTTTACAGTTCGTAGGAGGAACGCTCACGACATCATTGGTGGTGGGCATCGAAACACGAAACTTGTGAGACCACGTTGGAGATGAAGTCGCTGACATCTTTCTTTGAATATGTCGTGTTGCCATCAGTTTTTGGTCAAACAAGTGAAAGAAGAGAAATCTCTAACTGTATTTTTTAATATGTATAGATCTCGTAAACTAATCAAGGAAATAAAATGTTAAAAAGGTATTCTTTGCACAACATTCTAAATTTGGCGGTGTTTCGGAATTCTGAGTGCGGGTTTCTGGTTTCTGAGTTAGCAACGCTGGTTAGTACAAAACCACTGCTCATGCTTTGTGGTGAAAATAGACTCTGAAGTTGCTGGACTTTTGTTGCAGTACCTGGCTTAATGATACTGAGTTTGCATGCTCAAAACAATCTGGTACCAAAAATCAAATTAGGTTCAAACATATTATAGGATTCACTTCTCTTAACGGGGCCATGAAATGATTCTTTATCTCTTCTGAATATTACTCAGGATGACTCTTCGACAATCATAAGCCAAAATGCATATTAGCTTTTTTCCACAAAGTAGCAGTCGCAGAAAGAAAAAAAAAAGTGCTCACTCCCCCAGCAAAACATGTTGCCATCTGATCTCAGTGCTGATTATGTCTCTAATGTTCAACATAACCACAAGCTGGGAACGCCAATGTACGGTGATCACCAAACTTATACGAAATAAGCTGAACTATCTCATGAAAGAGCTATCCTGTCACGCTTGATCAAGTTTTATTTCCTGCTCGCGACGAGAGGCTGTTTCAATCTTGTCCCGAGCAGCCCCAAAACTTGACCAAGCCTGCCAGGATAGTGCTCCCATGTAATAATGCACAGTTCTCATGTTCCGTACAAGTTTGGTGACCACTGTGCGCTGCACATGCTGTTCTCTCGGCTTGCTCAGAGTTTGGCGATCCCCCTCATGACAGTGACTAACTCCAAGTCGAGTGCTCATACAGAGTTTGCATGTAGCGATAACCACGGATGTGTCAGCTGCAAAATGGGCATGACGGATATATTACATACACTCGATGCTCAAGAAAAAGATCATTTCAGAATAGCAGTACCAAAATACAGTGAAGAAAAAGAAACACTTACACTTTTTGTAAAGAAATTAACCACATTTTCATTCTCAAAATCTCTTGCAAGAACCTATCCCTGTAAAACACATCATTCGGGTCAGCTGCACTGCTGCAGCACAAATGCTCCGACAAACCTATTTCTTAAGCAGAGGGGGCTGCAGATTTGTCAGGGCAGCGCAAACAATCAACGCTTTGTCAATTGTGCAAATCTCGCCATCATCACGCTTCTTTAAAAAAGAAATTGGTAGAACCATTTGAAAGATCCTGAACACTTTGAGACGTCTTATCGCCCGCTCCACGTGGATGCGAGCACGAGACAGTTTGCGGGAAAGGGTTACCTCCGCACCCGAAAGCTGATTTTTCCCTTTAGTGAATGCAGGTATTAACAGCCTGGCACCCTTTGCAGCAAACATCTCTTGGCATCGAAATCCCCTGTCCACGAGGTACACATCACCTTCATTCACAAGGTTCAAGAGCTCAGACTTCAACGTCAGTTCCTTATCGGAAACCCGTCCCCCCAATGCCCCCGAGATGAAAGTAACGGCTCCACTTGGTGACACAGTAATAAGCACTTTGAGAGTATTATGGTGCTTATACCTGGAATACGTCTGGCTTCGAGCCAGCATGTAAGCAGGTTTTTGTATAAAAATCTCTGTGCAGTCTAGCACACCAATCACATCCTTGAAGATGGGATCACAGAACGCAGTTGGCAGGTTGCGGCTGACAGCCCGTCTTGAGGGCCATACAATCAACTTCCCGAGGTTATGTGAAAGTACGTCTAGCCAGGCGTGGAATACTGCGCCAACTGTCGTTGCGGACACCTTGAACCTGCATGCGAGGTCTTCATTCAACAAACCCAGCCTCAACTTCACCAGCACCAGCACAAGCTGCTCCTGTGGCAGAAGACAAGCGACGTCGGGCTGCCCACACTCAAAATGAACGTCAGGAGTGCATTGAACAGATGTAAGCTCACAATGCCTGTGTAAAATTTAACCCTAGTGTCCTGAGTGCAATGCTGCCTGTGTTGCAGAATCTTTGTTGATGCCAGCAATCAAATTCAGGTTTGTAGCCTTGTACTCCTTGAGCAGGTTGCTGGTTTCCTGTAGCTGATGCTGCGTTTCAGCAAGGGTACTCTTCAGGCTGGCGTTTTCTGCTTTCAGATGTTCAATGTCCTTGCTTGAAAGTGTGGTGGCCACCGACACATCACATCTGGTGCTAGACTCACAACACACCACTGCTTCGATGTTTTCCGGGTCAGTTGGAGCCTGGTCACACGAAACATCCTTTGGCTCGGCCGCCGCTCGTTTTGTGGTCCTTGCCTGTTGTCGGTTGTACCTTTGCACATTTTGGCTGGTGGGTGCCTTTCGATAGAGAAACCGTGACGGGGCATAGTCTGGGTGCACTGGGTCGTCTGAAGGAGCTCCTGTAAAGGAATAGGAAGACACCTATCAGTTCAGATGGAATACAGGGTACAAGGTCATTTATTTCCAGCCACACTGTTTGTGCATTGACTTCATGCATACATAAATGTCGAGTGTACATTCACACTTTGCTAAGGCGAGCGCCCTGTTTTGGAACATGCCACGGCAGCCCATACAGGAAGTTGGCCAGGGTGCAGTGTATACCATTGGCTAGATTTCACTATCTAATAATACGACAAATTTAAGTTCATTAAGGCTGGGAAAGACAGACATAGTGGGGACGTGTCTTTCGCAGTTGCATGATTGCGCATTCAAAACAAAAATGGCATGGTGGGTACACACCGCTTCATAGAGCAGCTCGTTGTGAACGTAAACGAAAATTTAAGCTTTGAACCAAAATTTGGTTTGAAGCCTGTGTTTCTGCTCGTAAAGCTAGTCACCATTACACTTCTACCCGGACAAAACTCGGAGCCTCTGAGTTTTCGCTGTTACCCACACGATTTTGAATTGCAAAAAAAAAAACTGAAGGCATGCGGCACACAACAGGAAATGCTGCGTTTCCTCCTGTGTTTTTACATCGTTGTTGACACAACCGACCGTGAACTTTAATCATAGCGGCAAATGCAAATCCGCGATTCCCAGAAGCGCCGCGGAACAGTCGTTACCGGACCTAATCGCCCGATCCACGCGAACCAGGGATCAGAAATAGCGGCTGTGGCAAGCAAAATCAAACGGTAGGCTTCTAAAGCCAGGAAACTATCGGAACCTTGAACTAAACTTGACCGGCTGCTACCCTTCTGTCTTGACGGAACGCTCATATCCTCGTTTTTTTCTTTTATGTGTTTTGACAGAGCTGGAAGTGTAAATCACCACTCAAAACAAACAAAAACCTTAGTGGCTCACCTGTGAATGAAATGGGCGGATCATATTCGGCTGTTGTCGTTCGGTTTCCACTTGTCCCTCTTCATGGCTTGAAGCCACGAAGCTCTGCGCCGGGGTCTGCCGGAAAGCGGTGCATCCTCACAGCGGAAAGCAAGTTGGTCCCCGAGCGCAGGCTGCAGCCAGGGACGCTGCAACACGTTCCCTTGCTTGGCAGCAGAGAACGGTTTGTTTGCGAATACGATATCGGTCGGAGAGTTTAATCTAGTCGCGAAAAGACACGAAACGCACGAAGCGAAAGACAAACTGCGTCGCGGGAACAGCGGAGCAAAGCCGCTGAGCGTGACCGACCGGAAGTCGGGGACCCTTTCCGGTTTGAGTGACTTGTGGCGGCCTCGTGATGAGCTTTACCCGAGACAAGGTGAGATTGTTACTTCCTACAGGGAGGTGCACGTAGCAAACGTTTCTCAGACCAGAAAGGCGGGCCACGATCGCCGGCAACTTGCAGCTTGCGATGCACAAACGCTTCTGGGCTAAGGTTAGTAAGCCAGACGGTAAAAGCCAGGCGGCGCTAGAAGACTGAGAGCCCGCGGTTATACCCTGTCTTGTTGGAGCCTGGCAAAAAGTGAACGTTAAGCCCCACATCGCGTGCTGACGGCTTCGATATGCGCCACGTATACGAGCGCAACGGACGCATATTGGAGCATGACGCTGCGAAAAGCCTGATACGTCTTCGCAGTAAAAGCGCACTCCGGTGATACGTAGTCCCGTTCTGATTGGCCCACCAGGGCCGTAGCTTCCGCCGTACTGGCGTGTTATGCGATCACGGCGTCCTGGCCTACCCAGTATTTCTTGCTTCAGACACGAGGCTAAGCGACGCCACCAGAGTAATAGCTCGCGTTTCAACAATGCAGCCACCACTCCCAGGCATACCCAATGTTTCTTGCTTCAGTTGTTAGATAACGCCAAACCAATCAGAATTGCAGGTTGCCTTTTGCGTCGCCGTGGAGAAACGCTATCCTAGAATTTTCTGCGAAGCGTACGTTAACACGAGAGCAAAATTAGAGAGTTTTAGAATAGCGTAAAGACCCTTGCGTTAGCACTACGTACAACGCACGCTAGCTGTGGACGTAACGTTACGAAGCGCGTTGAACGCGCACTTTTAGTATAGCGGAAGGCAAACGCATACGTAAAGAGTTGCAGCGCCATCTAGATGTGCTCCTGCGAACTGCTTCAAACAATCCAAGGCGGGTACTCGGTCAAGCCAATTTAACACCGCGAATCTCCTCGCTTTGCTACGAAGTGCGTGAATCTCTTTCCAGTTGCCTGTTGTGAACGTGTTTTGTCTTTTTTTTTAGGGCTGTGCGACCAGTAGTTTGATCTATGGTTCGCTCCAGTGTGTTGGGGGATCCCTACAATCTTATGTTGGCCTCGTCATTTGCTTGGAAGTATGCAAGCAATAGGTCGCACCACTCGTGTACCGACCGCACGGTAAACACCTTTTTGGGTTCGACGGCGTCGCCAACGTTCTTGGCTATCGACACCCATCTTTGTGGGCGCTCGAAAGGGTTCGTCGCGTTGATTTCTTTGAGGAGGTTGTGGGTCGCCTGTCAATACCGCCCGATCAGGCCGAGTTCTACTCGCTCCGAGGAAGTCACACGAGGAAGCGCTACCATTGGGAAAACGTTTAATCTGTACTTAAGTTCAGAGTCCGATGAAGAGGAGGGCCAAGGCTGTCTAGTGGTCCGGGTCTTCTGTTGGAGGCCTTGCTCGGCACCGGCTCTTCCGTCTGTCTCCAGCTCCGAACTCCGCGTGTCCTCGCCCGCCACGAGCCTCGCCCTTTTTCTCTTCTTCTTTCTCTTTCTTCCACAAGGTTGAGATCATCTTCAATGGTGAAGCGAACCCGTACAACGCGCGTAGCACTTCCACTGGTTTGCCTCACCGCCGCCATTTTCCAAACTGGAGTGGTCTCGCGCTTTCCCGTGCGCGACGAGAGCAACGAGAATGTATACGCAGGGGACCGCTACGTACGCTCGCAAAAAGCGATAGCGAGCGTACGTACGCATAGCTCGCCGCAGTACGTACGTATGGCTCATGCGCAGTATGGAGGACGCAACGTTAACGCTAACGTAGGGGGCTTACGTTTGCTGCTATACGTATTACTAAAACTCTCTATTTACCGCTAACGCACTCTAAAATAACGTACGTGATATTAATACTTTCTGGTGCTTTAAAAGGGAATGCAACATGGAAACTATTATCTCCAAGATATAATCTTAGGATTATCTTAGAGCGCCTCTAAAGGAGAGATTTCACTATCACTGGGATTTATCCAGGATTGTCACTATGGGATGCAGCGTGTTTTGAGCTGCCAGGGGTGTTGACTTACAAGGTTTTTCTAAACACAGGAGGCACTTCTAAATTTGGCGGGCGTGTGATTGTTTTTCAAAACGCTCTTCTGTCATGTTTTTTATTTATTCATTTATTTATGATGCTTCACCAACAGCTTACATCACAACGAAGTCAAAAAGATGCAGATCAGTCATAATAACTCTTTATACATAAGACTAGTAAATAAAATAAAAATCCACGTGTCTTATCGCAGCTCCGACATCATCTTTTTTTATGCATAGGATGCTATTTAACCCATCCCCCCCCCCTCCCCTCTCCTGATTTTGTCAGTCAAGTCCGTCCGTCCGTCCCTCCGTCAGTTTCACGGGACCTACACACCAATTCAGTGACCCCGCTAAAATTGGCGGGAAAATGTATATATCATGACCTTTACACCAATTTAGTTTCCCTGCTAAACTGGGCGGCAAAATTGATTTCACGTGACTTGTGCAACAATTCAGTATGCGCGCTAAATTTAGCGGGAAAATTGATATTACGTGACCTGTACACCAATTCAAATTCCCCGCTAGGTATGGCGGCAAACGTGATATCACCTGACCTATAGAGCAATTCAGGTTCCCCGCTAAAGTTGGCGGGAATTTCAAGTCACGTGAGTGTACACCAAGTCACTTTCCCTGTTAAATAAGGCGGGAAAATTTATGTCACGTGACATAAACACCAATTCAATTTTCCCGCTAAAGTTGGCTGGAAAGTGGATGCCGCATGACCTGTTCGCCAATTTAGTTTCTCCGCTATATTTGGCGAAAAAATTGATGTCACGTTACCCTACACACAAACTCAGTTTCCCCGCTAAATTTGGCGGGAAAATTGATGTCATATATTGTCCCTTGTCTCTACTGCTGTTAACAAAACTGTATTTTTTTTTGTTGAAATCTTTCTTTCTTAGTTTTTTTTGAAACAAACGGCTTCGAAGTTAACACCCGTCACCCGACACCCAGAGTGGGGGCTTCCTCGAACCGATCCCGAACCGCTCGTCCGCCCGTCGTAACTGCTGTGGTCGTGGTTGTGGAGACCAGAGACCCTCGAGGACCATTCAAGGAGTCGTGTTCTCGCGGAGGACGCCATAAGCCAAGTTCGAGATCCCGTGGCCTTGCGGGTCCCGGCTTTGCTTTGCTATATTTATTTTTATTTTGTTTCGCGCCTTCTGATTTTGCTCTGTTTTTTTTTGTTTTGTTATTTACTGCGATTGATGACGATCTGAAGAAGTTGTGCTCCGTGGACATAAAAAACAAACAAAAACAGTAAATATAGGTTAATTCAATCGCATGAACACCGGTCCTATTAAATAGTTTCTTGTTTATTTAATCCAGAGTATCAGAAAAAGGTTAGTAAAAAGTGGAAGAAAGAGAGGAAGAGCTAGAAAAAGGAACGAAAACAGATATAACAGAAAGGAAAAAAGTAAGCCCTCGTCAAATGCCTATAAAAACTAGATCACCTAATAAGGCTACTAGAATAGGCTGTTTAATAGGGAATAGGCTACAATAGGAAATAGGTTAGAATAGGCTGAATAGGCTATTAGAGTAGGCTGTTTAAATTATGGCTCTGTGCGGAGAAAGAATACAGGTTTTACTGGGAACATCCAGTCCTCTTCTTTTCTTAAAGTTGCTCCTTTTTATAGGTCTTCTTGCGTTTGATTCATTGAGAATGCTCTTGTGTGCTCATTATATATCACGAAATATTACGCATACGTGGAAAATAATATGCAGAATGTGATTCACAAATTTAGTGAAGTATATTGAAGGTAAACACTTGCAAAAATGTTTCTGCTGAAAAAAAAATAACTAAAAATAGAGCAAGCCAAGTCCTAAATCCCGGCCTTCAACGCATCTCCAATAGAACAAAAACAAAACACCTTGCAGAAGAAGAGAAAAAAAAAAACCGCTCGTCAATGGCCATAGCCATAGTGACATCCGAAGAAGAGGTCGAGCAGGCCTTGGATACTTTGGGTCCTTTAGATTTAGGACTTGTTTCAATGTCATTACTTGATATTATATTTGGCTTTTAAATGAACTTTTTTTCCCGTCTTGATCTTAAAGGGACACTCAAGTGGTTTTTGAGTTCATGTTTTGATGATGACAGCTGAATTTAGACGCCCTAAGTATCCCTAAAAACCAAAAAGTATAGTCATACGGTGATTATTTCTTTAATAAAAATGTAATTGAAGGCCGCCAAACCTCGGATCCATCCGAAAACGAAACCACTCTCATTGGTCCTCGCACGCTTATCAAGAGGATCTCGGGCCAATGGCGTTGGACGACGTTCCGTCGCGCAGTGATCCCGAGGTAGCCGCATCGGCCGAACCTCTTTGTCATTCGAGCTTCGATCATGGCGGAGTCGGCGGAGTTCTCTACGCTCGAGGACCTGACGCCGTTAGAGGTTGAAATTCTTCGGCGGACAGCCGACCTGGGGATTATTTCCTATGACGCCACTCCGACGTGCGATGTGGACGATAGCAGCGCTTCGGAGTCATGTTCGGGTTCCGAGGACGACGAAACGCAGACCTTCTCGGGCGTTTTGCGGTTTGGGCAAGTCCTAACCAAACCAACGTTTGACATCGCAGCGTTACCTCTGGTACGTGATGTCAAGCGATGTCGCCACGTTGACTTTCGCCTCGGGAGGACGGAGGGAAGGCTGGTTCAGACATGTGCAACGAGCGCGTATTTACAACTGCGTCCGTTGCAACCGGAGCGACCGGAACGACCGCTCAGCGCCGCGCGTACACACACCTGCAACACAAGCGCACGGCCCCTCTAAAAGGGGACGCACTGCTACTCAATGCCTTCAATACCGTAACAGAATATAGACAGACAGTTTTCTATAGCCAAAAGCTTTATTATTATTTTTTCTTGATAGGCTTGCAGGCTACAGTGGATGAAAAAAAGAAAATAAAAAGATGCAGTACGCCGTCTTGGACGATCACGACTCTAATACACGACATTACAATAGTACAAATATCGCCACACGCCTTTTCTACGATTATAAAAGACAATGTAATCTTAGCAGCGATATAGCAACGTAGAAATATGATTTCGTGATCAGATAAACGTTGCGAGCGTTCAGGATTGCTAACACTAATCACTTTTCTCCGGTGATGAAAACGCGTGAAAATTCGCATCCTTTATACGGTACGCGCCAGTAATACCTTGAACTTGAGCACACGCATGAAATGCGCCAAATAAGAAATCCGGGCGATGTTCGAGGACACAAATGCTTAGAAAGCAGCACTGTAGTCGAAGTAAACAAACACGACGGCACGGGCGTTTCTGCTGTCTTGAGAGTGCCGCCACGACATCGCCGCACGAGTAGGTGGATCTTCCCTTCTAGTACGTGCTGGGTTATCATAGCGACACACGACGAAAATTCACAGACAAGGATAGCGCTTTTACGCGGAACGATGAGCTTCCACCACGCCGACCACGCCAACGATCACCACCGACGCCATGTTCGCAGAGAAGAAGCCGGCCCACGACCGGCATGCAACGCGCGCCGCCAGTTCTCCTCGACCTGTGATTGGTCTGCCGCTGCGGCTGTTTCCAACGCAGCGGGGAAAGAAAGGCCGCCAAAATTTTCAAACATACGATAATTTCATTGGTCCTCGCAAGTACAGGAAAGAGTCCGCACGCATTTTATTCCTGCGTGATTAATAGGCGGTTCTGCCTTCTAAAACTGAAGATACTCATTCACTGACACTTCCTTAACGCCATCGCACCAAAAAGTAGCTTCCCCAAAAACCGCTTGAGTCCC
>JAZHYW010061207.1:0-147847 GCA_037355805.1 Ixodes ricinus
TCTGTGTGTTTAAATAGTACTTTGTCATGAAGGATGGTATTGTGTAGTCATAGCTACCCTGTGTTTCATATTGTTGCCATTTGTGAACTATTTTCAAACATCTGTGTATATACTGACTGCCATTTGTGAACTCTTTTGAACTTCATACTGACTGCTATTAGCAATACCAAGAATGCCTGTCTACCGCTCACATTGGCTAACATCCCCGCTGGGTCGTGTCACACAAGCCAGCCCTGGCTTCGACAGACCCTGAGTCTAGTGATAATGAAAAAAAATCAAATGCTGGAATAAATTTATTATTGTTATTATTTTTTTTTTATTATTAAGAATTATTATTAAGAAGAAGAGGTGGGCGGCATTCGATGGCCTTTTTTCAAGGCTCAGCCTTTTAACTAATATTATCTACCCAGTCTACAATGTCAGTCCTGGCTTGCCCGAATGAGCTCCTAAGAAGGCCCTGACGACACCATTGCAACTCCCACTCTCTGCAACTCGACATCCATCCTTGCCGCTTCAACGGATCACTGCATGACCAACGGCCAAGACTCAACCTCCATCTTGGATCTATCGCCTGACATGATTTAAGAAACGCTTTCGCTCATCACGCAAAAACGACCAGCCACCATCACATTGGTTCTTCGAACCCGCCGTGCCGCCGCCCTACAAGTACCCCATTCGGCACCGCTACATCGGTTCTGCTACGGCTCCATCTAAGCAAACATCTGCGACCCATCTGGAGGCCATTGGATCCTTTGTCCAGGTTCTTCAGACACACATGCCGGTGTTGTTGCAACTCCGCAGCCAGTCACGCACTCTGCAATAACTGTTGTTTTACTTTGCGGGTGAGCTGGAATTGTTTCATTTATTTACATTTTGGCTAGATTCAGTCTTTCGTCTTTACCGTCAACTTCTTTTTCCTTGTGAAGCGAATACCATGGCAGTGTTTTGTGCCGTGTGTTCTGAATCTGTGCCGATAGACGGCCGCTTTATCAAGTGTGCTGACTGCGCAAAAGCGTTTCACCTAGGAAAGAAGTGCTCCGGTATATCTGAGAGCACCTTTAAGGGTATGAGCGCTGCAAAGGCTGAGAAATGGCGCTGTCAAGGATGCCGAGGAGGGCCACCGAAGTCCAATTCTGAAAGCGACCTCACACCACCTCAAGGCGCACCCGGTATTCTCTCCTCAGAGCTCTCGACAGTCAACCACAAACTCGATCTCCTTCTTTCCTGGAAGGACACGATGGGCCATCTCCACGAACTCCACCCTAAGATCGACGCTTTATTACTACTAAAGGAAACGGTCGACTCTATGCGAACCACCATCAATGAGATGCAGACGTCTCTTGATTTCTATTCGAAGGAATATGATACACTTGTGAAGTCCACTCAATCACAAGACAAACTCATCAAGGATCTGCAGAGTGAAACTAGCTCACTACGAGCTATCGTAACAGAGCAATCCAATGAAATCCAAAAATTAAAATCCGACCAAAATGACTCCGAACAAGCACACCGTCTCTCTAACTTAGAGATACACGGCATACCGGTTTCAACTCGTGAGAACATTGTACATATTATGACTGACTTAGCCGAACAACTAAGCGTTGAGAGCTTTGAGCCCGCACAAGTAGTGGCAGCTCACCGCCTCCCGGCTAAGCCTGGCGCTGTGCCTCCTATCCTGGTTCGGTTCAGTTCAGTCTCACACAAAGAACGCTGGATGACTTGTCGCAAACGCCTGGGCACCTTACCTACTGATGACTCTCATCCAAGGATATACTTCAATGACAATCTCACAGAAGCAAATCGGAAGCTATTCTGGATGGCAAGATCAAGAGGAAAAGAAAAGGGTTTCAAATTCGTATGGGTCCGACACGGAAAAATTTTTGCAAAACAAAGCCAGAGCTCTCAACCCATTCGCATCACTGACGTTGGTGCATTGGGTAAAATTGCTTAGGCCACGATGACTAATTGTTTCCAGCTAAAAAACTTAGAGTCCTGTATAGAAACCTTCAAGCCCACCTCAAGTCATACTTTTACTCTATTCCACGTAAATATTAGAAGTATACGGAAGCATTGGGATGAATTTCAACTTGCTATTATTTCTATCCTTCCAATTGCTGATATTTTTGTTCTGACGGAGATTAATATTCATCAAGATGAAGTAGGGCAATTCACTTTACCAGGCTTCAAAAGTATCTTCTACACCCGCGAAAATAAGCGCGGAGGTGGTATTGCGATCTTCCTTAAGAACAAGATATCTTTTACGGAACTGCAGTTAACATTCCACTCAGCTGAGTCAAAAGCTTTGCATATAATTACTTCTGCCTATGATCTCTATCTGCTTACATTTTATAGACCACCTTCGGAAAAAGCTGCAGATTTCCTTTGTGACCTGCGGACCAGTCTGCAAACTTTGCCGGCAACTGCTTCTTTATGTCTCGTCGGGGACTTTAATATTGACTTACTGAAGCCTTCGATGGCTCTAGTTTGTGAATATCTCACACTGCTAGCAGATCATGGCATTGAACCAGCAATCCTTGTCCCAACAAGAGAGGAACTTTTAGGAAACAAACTTGTAATCGCGTCTCTTGACCACATCAATCTGAGATCGACATCCTTCACAACTAAAGCAGCAGTCATTACTCACAAATTATCAGACCACTATTTTGTTGCATGTCATTTAGAATTCTCCCATGATACGCCGACCTCAGTTTCTAACAAAATTCATCGGGTTGAAATTGTTAATCGACAAATGTTTGACAACTTTGTCTCTAATTACGACTGGAATACTTTTCAGCAATCTGTTACACCTTCAGATATTTACCCCCGTTTTGTGCAGTTGTATAAGCGGTTTTCAGAATCCTCAAAGAAAGTAATTCTTCGCAAACAACGAAATTTAAATTTACGTTGGTTAAATAAGGATATATTATCTGCTATACAACTTAAAGAAATAGCCTGGAGACGAAGCCGGCGCTCACCTCATAACTCTAACCTTCAAGCTGAATTCCGAACTCTGCGGAACAGAGTAAGCGCACTTATTCGCTCGGCTAAACGTCAATATTTTCAAAAGCAATTCTGCGCATCAAAGTCCAACTTTGCTAGATCCTGGTCGCTGATTAATGAACTACGCGGAGTCGCACCCCCTGGTTTACAAGCCGACACTTTTACCGAATTTTTTGGACCCGATTCCCTTGCTACGGCAAATACCTTTAATAACTTCTTCGCCTTATTTTCAGGCAAAGCCAGACGAAGTACAACACCGCCCAGTCTTTTACCCCACTCCAAATCAGCTTCTGCATTTCTTCCACTCATGACAATGATCGATCTGGAGTCTATAATAACAAGTCTCAAACCTAGAAAATCACCAGGGTATGATGGAATTCACCTCTGCGACATCCGAAGAAATTTTAGGCACATACAAGACACACTTCTACTCATGTTTAACGGAATAATAGAGTCGGGTGTCATTCCTTTAGGATTAAAAACCTCAATTGTTAAACCTCTCTTCAAGGGGGGCAAACGTGACCGGGTTGAAAACTACCGACCTATATCTATTCTTCCGTGTCTTGCTCAAATCTTGGAAAAGTATATTTATATAATTATGTCTTCTTATATCGAAAAATATGACATAATATCGCAATCCCAATATGGTTTTGTGCCGGGACGTGGGACACAACCTCTTCTTGAAGCACTATCAGACGATCTAAATTTTGGTTTTGATCACAACCTATTTATCTGCGCATGTTTTCTAGATGTCAGTAAGGCATTTGACACGGTGTGCCATTCTATTTTACTTCAAAAACTTTCCTTTATCGGTTTCCGGGGACCATTCTTATCTCTGTTAAACAATTTTCTCCAAGGTCGATCGCAGCTTGTTTCCATCAATGGCATGCAGAGCATAAAAGTTTCCTTAAAAGCGGGGGTTCCACAAGGTTCAGTTCTTTCACCATTGCTTTTCAATATTTATGTTAACGACATGAGTTTATCTGTTTCAAACTGTACCATTTATCAATACGCGGACGATACTCTTTTGCTGACGAGCCATATCTCATATGCCAGAGCAATGGGTTTGCTCCAAGACTGTGCCTCAGAGCTAATGAACTGGTTTGCGAATAATCTAATTAATATAAATATTTCGAAAACTAAGCTCGTTTGTTTTCACAACCCCCTTAAAGTTATTGACCTAAATATTCCACTGTTGCTGCATACGTCTCACTGTGTCCCATGCCAATGTGTCCCTATTTTTTGTTCATACACTGTGAAGTACCTAGGAATCACATTCGATTCAGATCTCTCCTGGAACTCACACCTATCAAAACTCTGTTCCAAATTAAGAAGCGTTTCCTGCTTGTTATATCATATCAAGACATTTCTACCTTTTAATATCAGGAAGCTTATAGCTCACTCGTTAGCTTATGGTACACTCCGATACGGCGTAACAGTCTTTGGCCAATGCTCTGGACTGTGGCAGACCAAGATAAATACAATTCTAAAAGGAATCTTACGGAATGTTCAGTATAAACCTGCATCCTCAAATCACGATCTTTTTAAGGCTTTGTCCATGCCAAATCTGCAATCTTTGTTTTTTGAATCAGTCGTGCTTGAACACTACTGGAAGGATGATTTTAAAACTCTTCGTCCGAATATGAGACAATTACGAAAAATATCAAAGTTTCTAGTTCCCGCTTACTATACACGCTATGGTAAGAACATGCGGTCGGTCTATGTACCTCAAATTTTTAATTCCCTACCTCCCAGCTTATGTGACTTTACCTCAAGAAAAAGCTCAGAAGAGCGCTTCGACATATTGATATAACCGACGAACCCTTGTGAATATTTCATAATCAGTTTTTCTTCCCAACATTTTTTTAAGAAGTGTGTTTATTTTTTTTAGTTATTATTTATTAATATTATATGAGAACAAAGGAAGTCATCAAGATCTTCAGTGTCACAAGAACTAGACAAGACTTTCTACTACTTTCAATGGCAAACAATGGCGAAAAGTGACTCCAGTGCCATATGTGTGTGTGTGTGTGTGTGTGTGTTTTTTAAATAAGTTTCTGACTTAAAGGTGTTTTTTTTTTTTTGGGGGGGGAGGGGGAGCGTTAGTATGCAGTTGGAACTGCTGTAAAAACCTAGTGATAAGTCTGCATTTTTATCTAGAACTGATTCTTTTTTTTTTTGCAATTACATAGTTGGTTTTGCCGCACAAGCCCATGATGGCTTTGGCGAACCTGCACCGTGCCTCGATTATGCCTCATTCACAAATATAATCATTACTATTATTATTATTATTATTATTATTATTATTATTATTATTATTATTATTATTATTATTATTATTATTATTATTATTATTATTATTATTATTATAATAAACCGTGCTCACAAGTAGTTTGTGCCAAAACAGAATAATATTGCTTTTTAGTTCGCGTTATTTCGTGATTTTCATGTATCTGCATAAAACTAAACATAGAACTATCATGTTGGACGTTGCACATCCGATATTCCTAACTCTCCCAAACTTTCTAAACGTCCGTATGTGTCCTAACACCAGAAACCAGAATTCTAAAGGTTAAACGGTACGTTGCGAATATGGAACGCACACTCTCAAGCAAGGCTGACGTCAAGTGACTCAAATCGAAAAACATTCATATTTACAATATTGTTTATCTCTTCTGTTGAAGGCTCAGCAACTCTTACATTTGTTTTCGCGCACGAAACGGTGACTCCCAGAGAAAGTAAGAACGCAGTGATTGCCTTTATTTGAACAATGTAAACGCACTTGCAGCCGTGCGCTGATGAAGCCTCAAAATCAAAACTCTCGTAGCGTGATTCGTGACTGCGCTCGCTACTACCCAACGTCATTGTCACGCCACTTTCTGCAAGCAAACACTAAAATTGCCAGTAAACACAAAAGCGACATCGATACAATAACCTTGTAGAATATCACCTTATTTAGTCATAAGTGTGTCAATAGGCCCTACATGTTGTATTTAAGTCAAGGGAAAAAAAAACATAAACCTTTTTTCGCCACAAAAAACGAAATATCAATGTTAAGACTGGTAACAGTGTATTTTTGCCGAATGATTGTAGAATCTTTAAAAAACTTCGGCAAAAGTTGCGCCGAATTTTCGATTCAGCGAAAGTTCGGCCCATCACTAGTAAAAATATGCGACCCGGGGGGGGGGGGGTCTGGTTTGCCCCCCACTCAAAAACAAGTTGGTACGCCACAGTGTGTGTGTATGTGTGAGTATAATAAAGACGTCTAATACTCCTGTCAGACGGGCACCTAATAGGCCATAAAATGCATCACAATACTGACCCAGAGGTAGATGCGTGAGTTCCGCTAACCTTTTCAGACAAAATTGGCAACGACCTTTATCTCCGAAGTTCTATAATGCATGAGAGACATTAAACAGTCATTTCGACGATGAATGAAAGCCTAAATTTCTATCAATTTTCTTGCTAAATTTACAGGGAAATGTAATTTGTAAATAGTTACGTGGCGTTAATTTCCCAGCTAAATGGAGAAGGGAAACCAAATTCAGGCATAAGCGACCTGACGTAAATTTCCCTGCGATATTTCGCGGGGAAACTCAATTGGCATTTAGGTCACGTGATGGAAATTGTTCTTTAAATTTAGCGGGGTAACCGAATTGGGGATTAGCCATGGGACCTCAATTTCCCCAGAATATTGAGTGCGGAAACTGACCTTGGGTACAGGTCACGTGACGTCAGGACACGTGACCTCAACATGCTCTCAAAGTTAAGCGGGGAAGTGCCTGGAGGGACGAACGAACCTACTCATTTCTAAGATAAACGATTTCGTTAAAAAAAAAAAAACATTCAAGGCTTTAAAAAAAAAAAAAAGGTTTAATAGTGCGTTTCCGCGTGAGCACCGCCCTCGTGCAAGTCTTGCCAATGTCAGGAGTCCGGCACGAAGGGAAATCCGGGGCCGGGCTCGACGTGCGAGCCATCACGTCGCGTTTTAATATGCCAATGAATGCCCCGCTCCCAGACGCGGCGTCGGGTCTTGGGGGCGCGTTATCGGGGCGCTGCGTCAAGGCGACATTCCAATCGTGCGTCGGCCGCACACTTCAATGGGCCGTCGAGCCACGGCCCGAGGAAAAGCGAAGAATGACGCCAGCTTTCGCAATCCCTGGGGGAACTCCCGGCTTCCGTGAACAAGGCTGACGCAACCGCTCCGCGGGACTTCATTGCCACTCGTTGGGCAGAGGAAGGAGGCGCCTTTCACTGCGTCACAGTGGCGCAACCCGAATCGGATGTCCGCTTCCGCGAATTTTGTTCCGTTTCCCAGGAAACCGCTCTCTTTGTCTAAGTGGAAAAATTACCGTATCCAAAACTCTTTTTCTTTCTTTTTTTTTTGCGTTGAGGCCGGTGATTTAATTCTGGTTGCAGGACGGTGGCCATGGAAGTTGGAACCCGCTAAGGAGTGTGTAACAACTCACCTGCCGAAGCAACTATAGTCCGTTGCGACTCAAGAAGGTAGGGCGAGGGAAAGGAAGGCTGGGGAGGAGGTTTACCCCTCTCTTCTCCAGCGTTCCGTCTGCATCCCCCTCCCCGGCCTTCCTTTCCCTCGCCCCATCTTCTTGAGTAGCAACGGACTATAGCCCCGAAAATGGATGGCGCTCTGGTGTCGAGTCTAAAAACACTAATAACTAATTATTTATATTTTTTTTGCCTGTGTGGATTGGGGTTACTCTGCGGATTGTATTTCGTGCAGTAAGAACGCGGTCTTCTCGGTCGCTTTTATATTTGCCGTCCTTCTTCGTGTGTTTTTGCTGTCCGCGTTAAGGATGGCAAGTCGATTCACCGATTATTGAACCTCCTTCGATCGAACGGTCTTTGAAATAGCCCGGCAGTGAGAGCCCCCTGCAAAGTACACGTGCACCTATATATCGGGCGATATCAAGGAGCGGCCAGGCTCTTTAAATCGACTGCAAAATTCGGTTTCTTAACCTATCGCGTTCCGATTTTGTACAGCGTTGGCCACAGGTGGTGCATTTTTTCTATAAAATTCGCAAAGAGCGAGCTTACCCGAGGAAAAAGTAAAAAAAGAAAAAGGCTGAACCCCTATGGAAACGCAGCGAAGCCACCGGTCTTCAAACCATAGGGCGCCCTATGGTTTGAAGACCGGTGGCTTCGCTGCGTTTCCAGGGTCAGGCTTTCTTATCTGTGAACAAGATGCGGGGCAGTATTCACGCGGGGCAGAAATTTGCGCAGGGACGCGCGTGACGTTGACAGCGGCGCCAATTTCCTCCACTCCGACGAGGTGCCGGAGGAGGCATGTCACCGTTCAACATTTGACACCACCGCAAACGAATTGAGAGAGCTTCTTCATTTGACAGAAAAAAAATAGTTGAACGACCAAACATTATTGAAAAGAAACTGCCGCCAAACCAGGACTGTTTGTGCCGCCAGGAGCGCCCCTCCCTCCCTCCGTGGCGTGGCTGACGTGATTGCGTCGCACCACGCTTTGCGAAGCGTGATGCGCGCGCGCCGTGAAGAAATCCCCGAGATTTATGCCTCATGGGAATACCGCTTTACAACACGAGTCTAAAAAAATATTTAGTGACAAATTACAGCTACCCCCCGCCCTTTTTTCTTCATTTTTTTTCTTCTTGAGATAATATATATATATATTTTTTTTATTCCGAAGGGATACCTTCCTCCGTTTGGGGGTGTTAATTCGGCAATTATATTTCTCTCACTTGTTAACAGTAATCCTGCATTGCTTTTATTTTGCACCCAAAAACAGTGAAGTTTAAACAAAATTTGGAGTTGCTCGAAACTTGAGGGAAGAATTTGGGAACGGCACTCGATCTTGTGAGACTAAGAGCGGCTGCCAACGTTTGGCTCTCCCTCTGAGGCCACTAGGGTCTTTCGTTTCAGGTATCTTTCCCGTACACACTTGTAGTTCTATGTAACGTCGGATTAACGAGCCCCATTTCGTCCTTTCAGAGCTTCTAGTCTCGGGGACAACTTTCTGAGGCAGTTTACCAACAACGAAAATGTGTATGGGTGCCTCAATGATGTGTACATGTAACATGGGGCGTGCAACAATTTTTGTACTTTCGGTAAGTACCTCTAAGAACTAATCCCTGATATTCATAAATTGCAGAAAGGCCAATTAGTTTTCCTCTTTGTGGAGATGGCAAAGGCTGAAAAAATAAAGGAAAGAAAGAGCCTTCCACTCCCCAACTCGCAACTAGAACAAGCGGCCACGTGATCTGACGCTAATGATATATGTCAGTGTTCACCATAGTAATGCGCTGGGGTTGGCAAAGCATAGAGTATGTGCTTAGCTTTAGACACTGTTCGAGTTGGGATATTCTCGTCTTTGATTGTACACGAGTCATTATCCGAATGTTTGGAGATGGTGATTGTCATGAACCCGATCACTCGCCTCGGACCCACAAAACCTCACAATTTCTCATACATTGCAATTCTGTATATGAAGGTTTCATAAAAATATAAAAATACAGGTTCCATTTTTTATATTTATTTTGTGATGGTAACAAAAATATTAAAAAAATTCCCGTGAACCGTTTTCCGGTTCAGCTCCGGTTCAGTTCCAAGATGACGGTGAAGATTTCGGTTCGCTTCAGTTCCGGTTCGGCTAAAAAAAACGGTTGGGTTCCGGTTTTTTATTTGGTTCCAGTTCGACACGGTGCTTGACACTGCTACTCATATATGGCACAGCAAGAAACAAAACCGTGGAAGCTTCGAGATGAAGACCCGAAAGCAAATCCAGCAGATCCCAGCGTTAGTACCAGCGTCAGCCACGCGGTTTGTTACCCATTTTCTCGTTTGTATAAGATTAAGAGGATTGGTAGGCTTGAGCTTTTTTCTTTTTTTTTTTCTAAAAAGCTCCACCGATGAAATTTTAGTAAAATGCACGGCTTAAAGATATCTTGGGAAAAGGTTTCATTGCACTTTCTTTATTGGCGTATTTGTACCAACTATTTTACCCCGAATAGCGGTCGGGAACACCTGATGGTGCCGCTAATAAGCGAAATCTTTAGAAGGAAATATATAAAAAGAACATAAAACAATTGCGTCTAAGGAAAACCAAATGAATCCGTTTTTGGCAAGTTTTTCGCTGTTTGACTGTCTAAAGTCAAGACAAGCCTTTTCTCCATACATTTTCATCTCCCTCGGCTTCTTCGGTGAAGTAATTTAGAGTAGGGGCAGTGAGCTCGGCGAGCGCTCACGACTGCCGCACTTGGCGTCGACGGCCCGAGAGGACGCTACAAAAGCATGAGCTGTAGTAGAGAATTCTTCGCATTGCATCTACTGCGCTACTGACGTTGTCGTCGTCGTTGTCGCCGTGGTTGTTGTGGTCGATTCGGCATTGCACTTCATTTGACATAAGCGACAGCAGGTTCTCTTAAGAGCGTTGAAGCTAGGGATCAGGCTGTGCTATTCGGGACCACTATTTATTCGCACACCATGATTTTAGATTTATATCAAGGAACTCAGTCATAATCCGTGTCCATACAGTATAGTAGATATGTATGCGTAGTATACGCGTGTATTCGCTGTCACTGACCGTTTCATGTTCAGAACGGTCCCGCTCTCCACTATTTTAAAGATAACTGGCGTCTCCTGGCGAAAAACGAGGTTCCAGGATACCCAGGATGAAACAGTGCGCGCATTAGGAACGAGGAAACGAAGCGGGCTTAGAATAAACTTGGGGTCAAAAAGCAAAGTCACAATGAACACAAAAGGCACTTTGGGGGTAGCCCAATCTAGGCACACTGCAGCTCGGTGGAGCCTGAAGGATCTAGCTTCCTTGGTCGACCCGCGCTCGCTTGAGCACCGCGTGCTCGTGTATTTTCAGAGCAAAACTTTTTGACCCTGTCATTTCCGAGGATGAATTGGTTTTTAAGTCGTTATCTTGGGGGGCGTGACTGGAACGGTGCACTACTCGTATCTCGCGTAGTTTCCAGCGAGCGGACGAGCCCTTTGAACTGTGACGGGTCTCCGCGTCGGCCTGACCTGGCTGCACTCATTGATGATAAGAGGGACCCAAGTCCACCTCCTCGCGTACGCAAGTCGCCGCGTCGTCGGTGCCACATTCCGCGCAACGCAAGCTACAATATCGAATAAGGAATAAAGCAAAAATATATGCGCATGGTTTTGTTAGAATCTGCTTTATCCTTTGCGTATATCCCCCTACTTTTTGTGCTTATTTCAGGCGCAAAAATGAGGCACTTGAATGTGGGAAGGTAGGAACGGACGAGCGATAACTTTGTCGCCACCCAGAGCCTTTTAAAGACCTCTAGGTCATAGACACTGTTGGAGTCGACGAACTGTCGCGTGCCCCGTGGAATGCGGTAAGGATCGCAAGCCGATTCACCGATTATTGAACCTCCATTCAAACGGTCTATGAAATCGCCTGGCAGTGACAGCACCCTGCAAAGTGCGCGTGCAACTAGTACTTTCCCGCAAATCAGTCGGAGCTTCTTATCTTACAACTGCCATCTATCCACGGAGGATGCTTGTCGAATGACGATGCCGGAAAAAGCATTTTCACTTTAGCGTGTAAGATTAGTGCTTCGAATCTCATAGCACACGCAGTGTGTGCGCCTTAAAGAGCTCGTGCGTTTGTTTGCCCCGACCTCAACGAATGACGGCGCGCGCTTGGCTGCATCGTCATCGAGCGTTCCCCGACTCCTCCTTGCCTTCCGATGAGCCGCATTTTGAAACACTTGCTCGCCGTAGAGTTTTAACTCCTCCACGAGAGCTGGCATCTCGTAGCTTACCCTTGCTCTTTGAAGGCGGTGAATGGCTCGGCGCTAGTCGATTTGAACCCCGAAAAATGAGTAACATGGCGCGCAAGGGTTCCAAAATGCGTCTTTGGCGCAACGGAATGCAAGGAGCACGCTGACCTCGAGGAGGCGCAGGGAAGGCGCGATGACCAGGCGGGGCGCACCGCCATTGCTTGAGGGGAAACGAAATCCGATGTACGAGCGGCACAGGGAGCAGGCGGACTTGCATGCCGCATTCTGCAGCGGGAAGGGAGCACCAATGGCCGTCTCCGTCGGTGAAACATTTTGCCAGTGCGGTACCACTGCTAGCCTGTGCTATTTATTGAACGCGCATCGTGCAGTAGCCATGCACGCCCAAACACCCATACGATACTGATGCAGATCGACACAAGCAGGGCTGGGGATTAGGCACTTTTAGAAAATAGGCCCCTCAGAAATAGGGGCTGAACACTGCGCATGCACCGAACCAAAACCATGTTTTGGGGGTTAGCGTTCAACGCGGAATTTGAGGGGCTCCTTCCAAGGCATGCAGACATGGCGGCGCCCTACATCGCACTTTTCAGAACAAAACTATAATGGTCACTCCCCTATTAGGCACGTCCATCGGCAATGAATGGTGCAGCAGGCCTTCGCTTTGCCTTCTGCATAAATTCCAAAGTATGAGAGACCTGTTTCTAGATCGTCTTCTGATTCTGGCCGTTCTTAAAGGGATACTGAACCAAACAATTTAGTGCCCATTATAGGTAACGCACGTTCTTTCCACGAGCCAGCAGTCCCCGGTGTGCGCGAGCACACGCAACGAAATTGACGTCATAGTCTCCCTTAAGATGACAGTGAAATGTATGGGCTTCGGGTCAAAGGAGAATAAAGACAGGCTTTTCATCTCCACAAGTGAAAGCTACGTGCTTGTTAGACCAATTAATCGCTTACCTTTTACACCAGACATCACTGCGGAGATTAAAAGATTGTCATTATTTTCCTTTTCCCTGGAGCCCACACATTTCACTGTCATCTTACATTTTTACGTGGGTTTTAATCATTCCTTTTAATAATCAATCTTGAGAATGAGGCATTTGAACTTGAGGCATCTACACTTAATCAACTAGAATCTCGAAATTCTCGCACATCAGAATGGCTTCCAGGAAGACTTCTCGAGGCCTGCATGAGCTGTTATTACGCAACAAGCAGGCTCTCTTGGTATAACAAAATTCAAATCAAGTGCCTTGGACACTGTTTGGACCACCGCTCGTAAGAATGGGAAAGCCTGTCAAATGCTCACTTCCGGGACAAGCCGCTCACTTCCGGTGGCTTCATACCTGTTTGCTCAATACGCCATCCAGCCCTCTAGTGGAGATCAGCGATTCAAACCCTCACACAATGGAATGTAAATACGACGACGGGGTTAAATCCCCGCCCCTGCCCGTTTCGATCTGGATAAGCATCCTACCGGCGTGCGGTCGTGTATCACTACTGCGTGGTGCACGTTAAAGACCCCAGGCTAGCGGTTGTACTGCACTGGCTAAATTGCTCATCTACAGCGAGTGACTCGTGGCAACTTTAAAAATGGCTGACCAACGACTCGCTGTATAAATATCACACAACCCCAGGGGTTTCCCCAGGATTCTAATCAAGGGGGTGTCCCAATGGCTCGGGGGAGGGGGGGGGGGGGGGGAGGCGAGGCGAGGCGCAGGGCTAGATAAAATATAAAACTGTTTCTTTTTTAGTCCACTAGCTAAATTACAGACGTCTATTAACCAAATGCTCATACCCGTAATGTATGTTTCCCTTTCTCTATATATACACCTTAGCAATAATGTTTTCCTACTTAATCTGAAAAAAAAATTTCTTTTCCTTTTTTTTTTAGATTCAAGCAGTGGTGTTTAGGAATAACTAGGGGGTCTATACCCCCCCTAGGGGGGGGGGGTCTAGGGAAATCTCTGCACAACCCCCATTATTATACGACGACGGGGCTGCGACGCGCATGGCCATCTCACGCCAGGCCCCACGAGCATTGTGCCGCTGCAAACCCCCCTTTCCCATGTCTCGAGGGGCCACATGCGCCAGAAATAATAGTTTTATATTGTCGATTAATTTTCGCTCTAAAAGGAGCTCTGCTCTCTTCACAAAATTCGCGCTATCCTGTTTTTTTTTTTTTTTTGCTGCTTTGCCATTCTTTATGTAAATCAACCGGAATGGCAATACCATTACTGTGTATACAAATGCGAGCTCTTTGCTCATGGAGGCACCTCGGCTGCGTGAACTCTTGCACAGCAGCAAAGCAAATTGTTGTGTTTATGTTTATACAGCCGGAAGTTAGTCTGCCTCAGTGGGCGTCTGGTGTCTCAGCTGTAGATGAGCAATTTAGCCAGTGCGGTAAAACCGCTAGCCTGGGGTCTTTAACGTGCACCACGCAGTAGTGATACACGACCGCACGCCGGTACGATGCTCATCCAGATCGAAACGGGCAGGGGCGGGGCTTGCACAGCAGGAGCAACGGCCAAAAATAAAGCTATGAGCTCGTGCTTTCAGCTGTCAGAAAATACCTTTAAAATGAAAGTATTTTCTTATAATGCCCTTGAGGACGTTTTCAGGTTCCTTTTGTTAGGAAGACCAAAAGTCTTCTCCCGAATGATTTTTAATATTACAATATGTTTCCATGCCGGGAAGTGTGAACGAAAGCAGAATGAGTACGAAAATAAGAATTCGTTAAAGGATATTTTTACTGAACATTTTAATTATTAAAAAAAATGACCGCATCTCCGCGGTGTGAATGATGTTGATTGGGGCGAAGCTCTGGTGGTGCTGATAATACTGATTTTATTGCTCTTAGGTAGTGCTGATGGTGCTGATTTTTTTTTACTGCTCATAGGTAGTGCTGAGTTCCGGGTTGCGTTTCGACTTCATTATTACTGCTTTATGGCCGGTGAAATGCAGAGCCAGTGGTTCTTCTAGCGGATCAGCTTGGATCCGCTAGAAGCCGTGATACGCATCTCCACCGCTTAAGTCAACGGTCCATGTCAGAAAGAGAATTTGTGGTATGGAACGTGGTTATATACGCATTTGAGCATTTGACCGCAGCGCCCTCTCGTCTATAAACGTTGAGCCAATGCATGCAAAGTTTAACGCGATTATATAAGCATTTGACCGCAGCGCCCTCTCCTGTATAGACTTTGAGCGGCTACATGCAACGTTTCATCCATGACAGAAACCCCAGCTCTTGAGTTACTACCACATCTCAGAGCCCCTACTCGTCCCACAGTCATGGCCGAGTGGTTAAGGCGATGGATTAGAAATTCATTGGGGTCTCCCCGCACAGGTTCGAATCCTGTTGACTGCGCAAACATTTTCTTTTTATGTGAGCACGGACGCCGGCCGGCCCGCCGGACGGACGGACAGATAAGGCTAGACCCTAAGGAGCTTCGCCCCTAAAACACTGCAAACTAAGTAATCTTGAAATTATTTTATGATATAAAAATATGCATTATTTTAACGTTTAATAGATACTATACCTCGGCCCTATAAAAGCGGATGAATCAGTGTCAAGCGAGGGAGCGCGCTTCTTTCGTTTCCTGTCGCAGTTGGCCGAAAATGCACCTTGCAGCGCTGTCGTTCATTACGTTGGCACATAGGATAGAGGCCTCTGAAGCAACGCCGTAAATAGACGTCGAAACAAAACAGCCGGTTCTTCCCTATGGGTTCTTCCGCTGCGCAGCTTCACAATGCGACGACGAGGCTGAGAACGCTGACGGCGTAGCCTCCGCCACAAGCCTCGGCGGCCGCAATCGCCGTAGCCTCGACATCAGCACCCAGTCGCATCGGTTTCTCCCGAGCAAACAGTGTTTCGGGTCCTCGTTGCTCAAAAGCTGTGCACTCACAACCGGACTCCCCGAGAAATATTGTATGCGACCAGATCCTCGCGCTCTAAATCTGCGACCGGGCATTCTATGGCTCCGTCATCGAACTGCCACACTTTGTAAGTATAGAGGAGGCTATGAAAATGCATAAAATAACGATTGGACGGAGAAATGGCTGACATGTCACCACTCAAACAGAAGCGCGTGTGTGCATGAAGGGACTATACACCGTTTCACCCTGATGTTGTACCGCAGAAGGCTAGAAGCGCGAGCTCATAGCGGTGGGAGCTGCTCTTAACACGCGATAGCTTGTGCCGCTGAGATGTGCCCTAGAGCAAGGAGCTCGCCCTTGTAGCCTTTCCTGTGGTGACATCATAAGATGAAACAGAGTATAGTGGCTGTTTTGATGTAGTTTCCTCAAAAGGAATAATACGAAGTTTAATGTGCTCTGTGCAGATAAGCTCTCGGCATTTTACAACTGCATCTTGAGCGGTGGCATATAGATGATTTCATACCCTTCACATGCCATGAAATAATAGCATACCTTACACTAATGACCTAATCGGAGCCTGGCCACCGACTTGGATTCGGTCCGCTTGCATTAGACGTAGTCGTGAGCATAAACGTGACAAGGTTGTGCTCACCGGCGGCGTTACTAGATCAACTCAGTTATGGAACTTCCCATAGACGCTGTACATTGGAGGGTCCGAAACCGTGTCCGATTTTTTGCAGCTAGGTGGCGCTGCCGGCTGCATTAATCCACGCGTTTTCATCTGCTACTGCTCCGCGGTTGCTTTTGAATCCCGACTCCTCTCGAGGTTCAGCATGGTTTTGGGTTAGTTTTTCCCCTTTCGCCAATAAAAGGTAAAAATGTGACTACCAACAGCAGCAGAAACAATTTGAAAGTTGTCTGCTGCTGTTATCCGTAAAAAAGGCCAGAACCGCGCCGTCAATGATGATGATAGCGAGTATTAATGCGGAGCGCGCGCCCTCTAACAGGCGCCACGCAAAGGGACCCCCCTCCGGAGCGGAGTTCCAGAACTGAGTTGTTCGAATAACGTTGGGTTGTGCTAGGAGCTATAGTCATCTCGAAGCGTGAGTCGGAAAAGACGACGATAAAGAAGAGGGAGGGGCGCTCGAGACAGATGATTAAGCGTTAACACCGCAGCTTGGGGCTAGTTGGTTTTCCATAATTTGTACTTCACAGCGCATCAACGTCTCACCATAGCAAGCACTCACTCAATCACAGACACAAAAACATACACACAGCGCTGACTCACAACTCTTTGTATTTTGTCTTCGTTTTCTTCTACTTCGTATTAAAACAAAATCTGGAAATTGTTTTGTCATTTTTTTTTCTCCGCCTATTAAAACGAATTTGTAAAATAGTCCGCGATTATCATCTTAAGGTTAGATAAGCCAATTCTTTTGCCGATAAGGTGAGAGATGGGCTGCTCACGCATCCATCGTCAAGCCTGGCAATATGCTTTGCTTCAATTATTTCCCTTGTTAGCTGGTTGTTGCTTCGGTCAAGCACGGTGCAACTACGTAGTTGTGCCGCACACCCGCAATCCCGGCAGTGCAGACCTAAATGTCCTGAGTTGGCTCTAGTGATGTTATTCTGGTGTTCGCGAAGTCGATCATTCAGGCACCGTCCAGTCTGGCCGATGTAGCGTTTCCCACAGGAGAGAGGAATGGAGTAAACGACCTTTTCGGTGCACTGGACAAAACTGGTTTTGTGCTTCTTAGTGCAGCTCTCTGATCGGTTCGAAGAAGCGTTCACTTTCTTGCACAAGCTGGAGAGCTTGTTCGGAGCTGAGAATACCACCTCAACATTGACTTTTTTCGCTACTTTTTTCAGTCCATGGGAGAAGTTGTGAATATAAGGCACAACAATGGGCCTCGTTGACCTGTCTCTTGGTGGAGGTTGAGTGACCTCCCGTCTTTTTATATGTTTGAGGAGGTTTTCTGCAATTGACGTTAATAAGACACTGGGGTATCCTGCTGCTGTTAACCGAGAGATTTGCGCATCGAAGCTTGTTTTGATCAAATGTTCGCGTGATTTGTTAAGAGAGTTTTTGAGACATAGATTCACGATGCCTCTTTTGACCAGTTTTGAGTGAGCGGAGTTGAAGTGAAGTAGCGGCTTTTTCCCAGCGGCTCATATGACCAGCATACGTGATCACTCGATAAAAATAGTCTTAAATCCAGGAATCTGATGGATTTCATGACTGGAAGCTCGTGGGTAAGCTCCAACGGATTCATGCAGCCTTTGAATTTGGATAGAACATTGGCCAACGTCGTTGGGAACTTGCAAGTCTCCACTGCTAGGAAGCACAAAACCAGTTTTGTCCAGTGCACCGAAAAGGTCGTTTACTCCATTCCTCTCTCCTGTGGGAAACGCTACGTCGGCAAGACTGGACGGTGCCTAAATGATCGACTTCGCGAACACCAGAATAACATCACTAGAGCCAACTCAGGACATTTAGGTCTGCACTGCCGGGATTGCGGGTGTGCGGCACAACTACGTAGTTGCACCGTGCTTGACCGAAGCAACAACCAGCCTACAAGAGAAATAATTGAAGCAAAGTATATATCGCCAGGCTTGACGATGGATGCGTGAGCAGCCCATCTCTCACGGCAAAAGAATTGGCTTATCTAACCTTAAGATGAGAATCGCGGACTGTTTTACAAATTTCGTTTTAATAGGCAGAGAAGAAAAAAATGACAAAACAATTTCCAGATTTTGTTTTAATACGAAGTAGAAGAAAACGAAGACAAAATACAAAGAGTTGTGAGTCAGCAATGTGTGTATGTTTTTGTGTCTGTGATTGAGTGAGTGCTTGCTACTGTGAGACGTTTATGCGCTGTGAAGTACAAATTATGATTAAACGGCTGATTCTCAACGGACGCTGGTTTGAGTCCTGAGTTCCCGAGGCGCTGACAACACAGAGGTGTCTGGTACAAAGCCGTTATGACTGACTTCATACGTAAGGATCCTTGCGGGACATGCAAAGCAAAAGAGTATTGCAGCCGCACTAGCGCTGTAGCCTCTTGTGCTTATCTCATACTTTCCGCGATTGTTCTTATGCTTATTAAAATTACCTGTACACCCAACGACGACGCAGTGATAGGTTGACAACAGTAGATTGTTGAAAACTGTAACACGGTAAAAGAAAGACTCGAAACTAATTTACGCACGTCGTTCACCTCTAAGCCTTTTCGCCCATACCCTTGGTGGTTGCGCACCCTGTGTCAGCGGGCAATCCAAAAATGCATCGGGTCGAGGGTGCGTTACTTGAGCGCTAGTAGGAGTGAGACTCGGTAAAAGAACATTTAGGTGATGCCTCTCTGACGCGGCGACCAGCGTTACTGGATTGGTGGCGCCCACGAGAACTCTGGAAAGCGGCCATAGTACCGGGACTGACTTTTGCCAACGCCGTTATCTGCGTACCCGGAGATGTGCGGGAGATCTTGGAGCGCCGTCAGCGAGACGTCGGGAGGCAGGCCGTAGGATGTCATGGTATGGTGGCCAACGAAGCTGTCCAAGGAGACCTCGGGTGGTCATCCTTCGAAGCCAGAGAAGCGACGAGCAAGATCGGTTACAACGGGCGGCTGCGATTCATGGACCGAAATCCGTAGAGCAAGCGACTCTTTGTATACATCCACCTTACAAGTATACAGACAAGATGGAGGAAGCGGCTATATCAACTGGAAAAAAAATTGGTTTCTTCACAGTGCCCGTGAGTGCCAATACAGACACAAAGTGGGAAACGGAGGTGCGGAAGAGAGTGCGTGAGGAGGAGGCCCTACAGTGGGCAGAGGCAGCCAAGTGCAAGTCAACGCTACGGGTGTACAACCTCAGCAAAAACACAATATCAGCGGAGGCTCAGCTATATGATAACAGCCTGGGCAGCCGCTTGCTTTTGAGGCACGTGCAGGAGGGCTGAGAACGCTAGTGTACCAACAGAAATATAATCGGATGGTGGAAACAACAACATGACGGGCTTGTGGAGAAGCGGATGAAACCATCGAACACATCGTCCTCTCATGCACAAGCCTGCAACCAAGGCATCCGGTGCAGCAGTGGTATTACGCTCCTGAAAACGTACAGACACCTGGCCAGGCCCTTCCACAAGCCCAATTGCTGGCGGAAGCACTCGGCTTCCAATCACCTGCGACGGGGTCAGTGCTGAACGCGTTTCTAGATAGAGATGCTGCTGCTATCCCTCGAAGTGAGGTTCAAACGCGCGCCGCAGAGTCCACGAAGCCGTTTCAACGGAGCTGGGAAATAACCGAAAGAACGAAAAGGAGACTGGAGGACTGGTGGGGAAGGACAAAAGCAAAGTGAACGCGAAGAACAAGGAGAGAGTGAAAGAAATAAGTGTCTTTTCTTTCGTTTAATATTTTTTTTTTTGGCTAGGTACGACCGTGGTTCAGAACCGCCCGTTACAAAGGGAACAGCTGCAAGATCATCATCATCATCATCATCATCACCTCCGAAACCGACCGCTCTGTTTGCTTCTCCCAGCGGTGGTCCCGGATTCCCTCGCTCACCGCTTCTTGTTGTACCCGCGGTGGAAGAAACACATATAGGGATGACTCTCTGTCCGACACGGCGGCCACATTATGTTCGGCGCACCGAGCGTGCTTCACTCGCACGGGGATAGATGGCACCCAAGCATGGGGTCCCTCCCAAACCGACCGCTCCGGTTGTTTCTCCCAGCGGTGGTCCCGCCATTCCCTCGCTCACCGCTTCTTGTTGTACCTCACCGCCGCCACGCCGCCGCCAAGTCGCCAGACTCCGTAAATCTGTGTTCTCTTCCTTCTTCTTCTTCTTCTTCGCGGTTAAGGCTCACCTTCGTGCACGATGGTGGCACCCGTGATCGACACAGCACCAAAGCAAAACACGAGGCCAGAAGCTGGCCGCACACCACCACACACCACCACACGCGAAAAAGGCGAGCACGCTACACCGCCGACACCGTGGCCGCCGAGGAGGGACCTCATAGCGCAGCGCCCTCAAGCGGCGGCGCGGAACCAACTACTTCTGGTTCGAGGCTAGCTCCAAGCACGATCTGGTCGCTCGCTCCCCGCGGGAAGAGTGGCCAGAGTCATCACCTAAATGTGTTTCTTCCACCGTGGTATGATATGATGGGAAAAAGTTATATAGATGATTGCAAGCAATGCGACTGGCCGCCGCCATGTCTCTGCTCGTGCGGACAAGCCCGTGAGTGCAAGCTCTCTGAAGCTGTGTTCACGCGCATACTGCACGTGATTTCACGCATGGGGCACCGGTGGGGCACCATCCTTGGCTTGCAATTGTCTATAGGGGATATTCACTGAACGCCATATTTGAGGGCGCTGTTTAGAGCGCATGTAATATATATACGAAACGTATTTATTATATGTACAAAAGGGATTCGTCACATCCTCTTGAGTAGCTTCATCTGGAGTGACGTGGAGGGGAAAGGAAAGGGGAAAGGGGTCATACATGCCTCGCCACCCCTGAAAGACGGAGAAAGTCTAACAGGGAGTCGAGGATGTGCTTCCTGTGCTGGTTTGCGAGGTCCGGAAGGGTCCACTCTTCATATGTTGTGGGTCTTCTTGCCTGTGGAGGAAGCTTCTTCCACGCTGCTTCGCGATACCGCGAACTTTCAGCGCAGTCCCACACGAGGTGGAAACATGTTGCCGGGACACCGCAGTGTTCGCAGTTGGGGTCAATGCCTGGGTCGTTCGGGTCTGTAGGCTTATAAAATCTAGCCTGCCAGATGGGCGTGATGGCCGTGTTTGTTTGGAGCCGCCTGATGCTCACCTCCTCCCACCGGTTGTATTTCGGCGGGATCGGATAAGAATCTGGCGGAAGAAGGGAGATGAGCCTGAGTTTTCGGGCAAGCCGCTCCTCTCTTTTGATCTCGTCTGGGTCAGGTGGTATGGCAGGCCTTTCGTCTTGTTCTTGAGGTGCGAGGAGGGGATCGTGGCCTTGTGAGGGCAGGGTACATGCGTTTAGCTGCGCCCTCGCGGCCTCGTTCGCCCTCTCGTTTCCCGGGATGCCTTCGTGGCCCGGAACCCAGTCTATAACGACGATGACGTAGGGTTTTGATTCCTTAACAACGCTTCGTATTTGGAGCGCGATGTCATTCTGCGAGCGGCATCGTTTGCATTCACGGAGTGCTTCTTGCGAATCTGTGTAAATAATTACATTGGCTCGTTGGGGATTGTCTGTGGCTTCCTTGACGGCTTGCAGTATTGCCAACAGCTCTGCCGTCTTGGAGCTGCTCGTCTTGTATGTTTCCCCTCTCCATGTTTTGCTGCGGGTGGGTGAGCTCCATGCGATGCATGTGCGTCCAGCCTCATTTCTGGCCGCGTCGGTATAGAAGATATCGGTATCGCCTCCGAGTTGTTCTATCTTCTTTAGGTGTTCTTCACTCTGGTGCTGCCGCCTCTTCTTATGGTCTTTTCCTTGGTTTTGGGGGATTGGCCTACTTGTAGAGACATCCTCCGTTTCCCACGGGGGCGGCGGATGTGCTGCAATAGTTGTCGTGTCAAGGTCCGTGGTCTTTTCTAATTTCTGCAAGATGACTCTGCCATGGTCCGAGCGAGAAAGCCTTTTGAGCTGTCCCAGCACCATTTCATCGGCAATTTCTCTGACCTTGTTGACTTGGGCAGCCTTCTCCAGCTTGGCGATAGGAGTGAACTTGGGAAGACCCGTGATGACTCTCATGGCGCTTCTGTTGAGTATATTGAGGGTCTCTTCTTGCACTCTATTAAGTCGGAGGTAGCTGAGGCCGTACACCGCCTTCGAAACGAGGAGGGCTCGGTGTAATCTCTTTAGTAGATCTGCCTGTGCTCCCCAGGCCTTCGTCGTGAGCTTTCGAAGTAGGTTGAGTCCATCCGACCATTGGGATTTTGTTTGCTTCATCCAGGTCGCAGCTCCTCCATTTTGCTCAAAGGTGACGCCTAAGATCTTGAGGTTGGGGGCCTTTAGGATGGGGGTTCCATCGATTTTAAGTTGAATTTGTTTGTCGAAACGTGTGGTTTTGTGTTTTGTGACGATCATAAAGGAAGTCTTTTCAGGCGAGAGATGGAGGCCTGATTGTATCGCAAAAGCCTGTGTTACATCCAGGGCTTTTTGCATTGTTTCTTTTTGCTTTCTGGCAATCCCTTTAACGGTCCAGAGTGTAACGTCGTCCGCGTATATAGAAAAGTTGATGTTGGGAATGGCATCCAACGCGTTCGCTAGGTCTGTCATAGCCATGTTGAACAGTGTTGGGGATATCACAGCACCCTGGGGGACGCCGGTGTTGTTGTGCCGCCAGGGGCTTCTGTTTCCACCGATAACTATTTGATACGTTCGCTCCTTGAGAAACGACTTAATAAAGTTTAACATGTTGCCTCGGATTCCGCGTCTTTGTGCTGCTTCGATGACCGTCTTGTGGGGAATGCTGTCGAATGCCTTCTTGATGTCTAAGGCAACTATGGTTCTTGGTTGTCTCTTGAACTGAGGCTTCTCGTACACGTCCCGATGTATCATTGCCAAGCTGTCCTGGGTGGACAAGCCAGGTCTGAAACCCGTTTGCATTGGATGCAGGTCACCTCGAGTCTCGAGGATCCATGAAAGCCTCGTTTGAACCATCTTTTCTAGAATTTTGCACAAGTTCGATGTTAGCGAAATAGGCCTGAGATTTTGTAGGGTGTTGAGTGGCTTTCCGGGCTTGGGGATCGGGATGACCGTTGATCTCTTCCACTCAGCCGGGATTTCTCCGCCGTCCCAGATGTCGTTGTAACTTTGGAGGAGTTCTTCAAGTTGTTCTTTAGGCAAGTTTCTTAGTGCCGCGACTGTGACTTGATCGGGTCCCGGTGCCGAGTTGGTATTGGCTGCCGTGAGTGCCTCAAGTAGCTCGCCCATTGTGAATGGTGAGTTCTCGGGTGCGGGGTCTTCAACTTGAAGTGGCTGATAGATTTCGGCCTCAGGGGGTGGATGCTGCTGCGGAAAGAAGAGAGTTCCTGCCTGATCGGCAAGTTGTTCTTCTGTGATCTTGAGTTTCAAGGCGATGTTGCTGCCTGTGTTTTGTGCCTTAGTCTTGCCCGCAAGGCCGCGGTATGTCCGCCAAACCCTGCGTAGTCCCGTCTTCTCGTTAAACGAGTTGCATAGAGTTCTCCACTTTGTTCGACAGAGCTCGTTGGCGTAGCGTTTTGCCTTAGCCGTCGCCTTGTTTAGGGAAATCTTGTTGCCTAAAGTCTTGCGTTTCCTGTACTTCTTCAGAGCTTCGAGTCTCGTGTCCCATAGGTTCACGAGATGTAAGTCTGGAGTTGGCGTGTCTTCTTTCACTTTGTAAACCGTTTTGGCTTTCTTAACCGCCTGGACGATCCTTTCTGCCAGGGAGTGTCTTTGAGATCTTGAACGTGGGTGCGAAAAGCATCCCACTTGATAAAACACACTTTTTCTTTGGTGCGACACTAAGTGGAAGAGCAATTTTGATGGGCAAATGATCACTACCCATGGCATCTGGTAGCACACACCAGCTCGCTCTAAGTTGTCTCGAAGTCCACGTGAGGTCGGGCGTAGTGTCCGTTTGATTGCTAGATTGTGCGAGCCTCGTTGTGATGCCTTTTTCGTTGCGGAGAACGAGCCCCTTTCTTTCACAGGCACGCTTAATGACCTTGCCTCTGTTGTCTCTGGAGTTGTAGCCCCATTCTGTGTGCTTGGCGTTGAAATCTCCTGCCAGTATAGTTGGGGTTCGGCTGTCTATAAGTCTTCGTATCCATGCGTCGTCTAGCTCTGTGGCGCCTGGACGAATGTAGGCATTAAAAACATCGACGGTCGTGTCTCCCCATCGAATCCGAGTGCCAACCACCTCACGATGTTCATTGCATTCATTTTTGGTATCGATCTGAGTTTGCGGTAGGGATTTTTTAACGAGGGTGACTGTTAGTCCGTAGTTTCCATTCTTTCTGGCGATTATTGGCTGGAGAAAAGCATTGTACCCTCGAATCTTGAGGTTCTTCACGTTCGCCTCCTGGAGAAGGATAACATCGGGAGCCTTGTCTTTGAGTTTTTCGAGTCTGAGCTTAAGCTCCGAAAGTTTTGTTGGAGACCCCTGCAATTCCACTGGAGGACCCATACGTTCGTTATTTTCTTTCTTTGGCGTGGCGCTTTGGGTCTGGACGCCGAGGCGCTACTTGCCATGCTGTTTGCTGATGAGTGCGTAGACGAGGTCGCATAGCTTGTCAACCTTGCTTTCGAGGGATCCGACTTTCCCTTCAAGTGTGTCAATTCTGCCATGGGTGGCTTGTACTTCTGCGATCCATCCCAAGGGAGACGACGCGTCCGAGGTGGTGTTGCTTCCTCCGCTCTTATGCAGAGGGTAGTTCCACGCATTGGAGCTAAGGGGCTGCATGGCTGATGGCAGAGTCGGAAAATTCTTAAAGCATTGCAGAAACTCCGGCGACGGTGTTTGTTGGGACGAGGTTTTTGTTGATTGACCACTCGCGTAGGAGCTGTTGCTCTGCAATTTCTTGTGTGGAAGTTTCACTTTCTTGGGTGGGATCGTGCGTTTGGGGCAATCATTGCTCGTGGCAACGTGTGCCCCTCCACAGTTGACACATTTGGGTTGCAGCTTACAGTTCTCGGACGCGTCGTGTTCGTGTCCGCAACTGCTGCAGCGCTTGATATTTATAGGACAGACGTCGGCTTTGTGTCCAAGGAGGTGACAGTTATAGCACACCAAGGGCCTAGGTCTGTATGAGGTTACCCTAAAGGCCTCGCAGGCGTATCGGACGTAGTTTGGTAGGGACCGGCCTTCAAAGGTAATGAGGACCGTTCTTCCTGACTGGCCGATGATTCTGGCCGAGGAGATCTGGTGGGTTTTGCACTCGAGTTCTTTTGTTAGCGAATCAGGAGTCTCGTCGTTGTCGTATCCTCGCAGATAAATGACTCCCTTGATTTGCGAGCTTGAGGTTGCCACGTATGGCTTCATTTCAAGCGCTTTTCCTTTGAGGTCGATTTTGCCTATTGTCATGAGCTTGTCGATGGCTTCACGGTTCTTCGTGGTGATAGCGATGGTGTTTGAACGTTCATTCGTGTGAACTGAGCATTCCTTGTCGCTTACGCCGGTCTTGGTAATAGCGTCGCGAATGTTCTTGCTCGCAATGTTGTAAACGTCTTCGCGACACACGGGCTTAAGGACGACCGTGTGCGTGGGTGTCTGTGACGTGGATTTATCGGACCGGTTGCGTCGGCGACGTCTCGTGTATTGCTGCCACGTGCCATCTTGGTTGTCTTGTTCCATAGGGGCCGCAATACCATTGCCACCGGCGAGATTTTGTGTGCCCTGGCTCGAAGCTTCGGTTCCAGGAGTCAAATGTTGTGACTCGGTGTTGTCGCTGGAGATTTGGTTCATGTAGTTGTAGAACGCGTCTTTGTTCTGCAAGAACATTGCTATGTCTTTTTCGTGCTCTTCATAAGCGGTGTACTTCTTTTTGTTCAGCTCTATGCGAGCGTATTCTTCTTTTCTTTCTCTGAATGCCTGGAACTCTGCCCAGTCCTCGTCGGAAATAACGAGTCCTACCTTCTTTGAGGCGGAAGCTTCCTCCTGCGTTCTTGAATATGGGCTTGCGAGCGCCATGTTTCTTTTTGCGGGTCGAATCTTCCCCGCGGCTTGAGACTCCTGTGTAGTGGCTGGGAGGGCCTGAAGGTCCTCTTCGATGCCGTTGACTTCCAGGGATAGATGGGGGGTCGGGTCCAGGGTTTCTAACGGATCGTCGGGTCCCGAAATCGGGATCCGGCGGTGAGCTTCTTAGCTGTGAACCCAACGTTCGATGAGCCTTCTTCTTCCTTCTTCCATCTTAGAGCGCATGCTCAGAACGAGCTCCATTAATAGGCTGCTAAGACCGGCAATCTTGATGGTGTGGAATGCACGTTGCAAACGAACTGTGGAAGCTCGCCGTCAGCACGCGCTCAGCAGTCGTGCACACAGCTATGGCCGCCAGTATAGGAGTATTCACTGGACGCCATATTTGAGGGCCATGTTTAGAGCGCATGCTCAGAACGACCTCACATTAATAGGTTGCTAAGACCGGAAACTTGATGGTGCAGAATGTAAGTTGGAAAAGAACTGCGGAAGCTCGCCGTCTGCACGCGCTCAGGAGCCACGCACACAGTTATGGCCGTCAGTGAATACTCCCTATTGCGTGTGTGATGTACTGGATCCTACTGACATGTGGCTGTAGCTACGTTGGACAGAGTGGGTGGTGTGTTAATGATCTCCTTTGGAAACATCACCATTCTTTACAAAACAGTGGAGGGTCATATTTCTGTGCATTGCAGACGCCTTAATTAAAAGGGTACGGAAACGACATTTTTGCTCTTATTTATTTACTTAGATATGACCTATGTTGTGGCGGCAGCCTAGAAGCACTATAGTAGGTTACAAGTCAGGAAGGTAGCGGCAAATGCCCCTCAAAGGGAATCGTATATCCCTCCGCCACCTCCGCATCCAATAGCGTCCCATCGTTTCCGTGACGTCGCGGCCAACGCGCGAGGAGGGTCATGTTTTTTTGTACATAATTGCTTTATCTTTTGACTTTGACTTAGCATTGTGGAAGCCACGAGAGGGAGATTAGAATACCCCCCCCCCCCCCGCCCCCCCCCCCCCCCCCGATGGAAACAAAGACGACTTTCGGGGATTAGCTTCCCCCTCCGTTTGATACAAAGGCTGCTTTCAGGAGCTCTGGTTCCTTCTGCGATGAATACAAAGGTCGCTTTCTTAAAAAGTGGAGGTCGGAGACAAGTTGGCACCTCTCTGTGGCCATTATCTATGCATTGAAGCGGAACAAGGAGCGTTTCCAGTGAACTCTTCTTCGATTGCGGAGGGGTTTGAAACCGGCGCACCACGCTTTTGGGAGGAGCTTCTCCTACCTTCTTAACTTGTAACCGACTATAGTCTAGAGTATTGTTTCGGGATGCAGGGAGAAAAAGTCAAGAAAAGTAATTTTAAAACGAACAGATTTCACAGATTGCGCCTGGTGGCGATCTGTGAAGCACCGTTAGAATGCCGCTGTGTCATCGGCCTTCAAGAAGCAGCGCCAGTTCGCGGCAGTATGGCTCTCTCGTGGAGTTACTTAGTCTTGAATGTGACTGGCGGAGAACGCTAACGAGTCTACTACCTCGTTTTATATGTTAACTTCCACATTGGCTGTGTTCCCAAATCTTACCCAAATGGATCCGAGTTACTCCGGCGGGTCGTGTCACGTGACAACGCAGATTGAAAAACGCTGGACGTGGGTAGGATTTAGGACGCCAAGGTTTTTCTTACTCGATCTTACCCTGGAGTAAGGACGAGTAAATTTTGGAACGCGGCCAGTGCTTTCGCAACGTGCATTGCGCATCATGAAGATCGCCGTTCTTTGCACGCATAGCTTGCAGGCGTCTCCATTGCTGGTTACTGACGGTTATTTCTAGTTACTGGTTCCCTCGAGCTGCGGTGTGAGACTAAAGGCTGAACTCCATGGGACGAATATGCTGCGAATAACCGACGAATTTTGGCCGGCGGCATGGCTCTACGCGTGGAATCAACACAGTGGCTGCTACGTCGCGCGCCAAACGAGCGTGCTGTCGGGCGGCGTTCGCCAGTTATTCGTCGCATAATTCGCTCCATGAGTTCAGCCTTAACCGGTGAACCGAACGCTCGTGGCACATAAAATACCCGCATGGCCGCAAATGACGTTACGGACAAACTATTTATAGGTATGCATAGGCTATAGTGCGTACACAGAGCCGTGTATAGAAAGAGTTTGGTCAATGGGAGGAGCGGGCAGAGCCAGGGCGTACCAGATGCAGATTGAGGGCTTGACATTCTCTTTCGGCCAACCAGAAGCCTAAAAAAATCCCGTAGTGGTTGTAGCGAGAAACAGATTTATGCGCAAGGGTTAACTGTAGTAACTCTTCATGGTTGAAAATATGGTGCACGTGATGTTTCGATTATGATAGTGCAAAAATATATAAGAAACGAACACGCTGCTCGAACTCAGTTTTGCTCGGACTAGTGCCACTAAATAAGCTACGCTTCAGAGTAACGCTAACTGGGCCATATTGTGTCTTAAAGAGATACACAACGAAATTTCGGCGCTCATTTTTTGGTCTATATGTGTTCAAAGGAGCAGTATCACATCGAACATACCAATATATTCTTAAAAAAGTCTCGAAAAGGAATTTTAAACGAATTAAACGATTAGCAAAGAGCACATGGTGGATGTCGCTAACGCCTCGCTTGTAATGCCCGTCTATAGTCGGTTACAAGTTAAGAAGGTAGGAGATGCTTCTCCCACAAGCGTGATGCGCCGGTTTCAAATCTCTCCGCAGTCGAAAGAAGAGTTCACCGGAAATGCTCCTTGTTCCGCTTCAATGGATAGATAATGGCCACAGAGTGGTGCCAACTAAGGGCCTTAGTGCCAACTTGTCTTCGACCTCCACTTTTTAAGAAAGCGACCTTTGTATTCATCGAAGGAGGAACCGAGCCCTGAAAGCAGCCTTTGTATCCATCGGAGGGGAAGCTAATCCCCGAAAGTCGTCTTTGTTTCCTTCGGAGGGGAAAACTCGAATCTCCCTCTCGTGGCTTCCACAATGCTAAGTCAAAGTCGAAAGATAAAGCAAATATGTACAGAAAGGCAAGACCCTCCTCGCGCGTTGGCCGCGACATCACGGAAACGATGGGACGCTATTGGATGCGGAGGTGGCGGAGGGATATATGATTCCCTTTGAGGGGCATTTGCCGCTACCTTCTTGACTTGTAACCTACTATTGGAACCTTGACAGCTAGTGACGGTGAGTGTCTCGCCTCCGGCCACGACGAGAGAAGAGGGAAAGGAAGAACTCCCATCTTCCCGAGAATGCCTTTTGTGTGTCGCAGAAGTCGCTATTGTCCCCCTAGAAGATTATAGAAGATTAACCTGTCACTCAAAATTCGTACAAAGCAGCCGCTTCGGTGGCTGGAACGACTTAGAGTGCCTTCATGTGCGCTTCGCATAGAGTGATGCCAACTGCCTGTTTTCCTTTCCCACACCCTCTTCCGCCGCCATTTTGTTCCTCATTGTTTCCCCGTGCGCCGGAAAGTGGCCTTTGTGTCCATCGGTCCTCCCATCCGAGGGGCGAAAATTCTAATCCTCCCTCTGTGGGTTCCACAACGCTCCTCCGAACTTGTGAGATAAGGTGCTTTTTTCCGGGAGGGTTATAAGCCCCACGGATTATCGCCCAGAACCAAAATGGCTGCTGGTTTGGCGGCGAGTGGTATTACAAAGGGTGGCATCACCCTAGCAAAGCGCACATGAAGGCTCCCTAGAACGACTAGGCCATCCTCTCGACGTCAGCCTCGCCATAGCTTTGCTCGTCCCGAGACGACCTACGTCACGATTGCGTTGGATGTCACGTGGTCTCCGCTGGGCCTTCTCCGAGCGCTTGCCACAGTGGGCCGTTTATAACGACAAATACAGCCATCAGGCTCAAAATACAAACGTGCGATTCGATCATTTACGGATATTGTGGATCATATTCAACCTATTTTTGAACACGACGGGAATATTTCCAATTTCGTTGAATTATCATCCCTTTAAAATCATGGTTGCCAGTCATCTGAAGCTTTATCTGAAATCACAGGAAACGCTTTTCCGTCCTCCAGAAACGTTTAAACAGTTCGCGACGGAGCCAAGCAATATTACAGGACCTTCCTAACACCGAATCTAATGCTGAGGAAATTACACTTTTGAATCATGACGACCGGCAGTTGCGTCTGCTCTGCATACGAGCCAAAATGGCGGCGTCCACAACAATGTCGGGGAACGGAGTGCCGACACTCTAAGCGCAGCTCATTTAGTGGCTCTAGCTCGGACAGAGTGTGACCGCTCGGACGCCAGAGTCCCGGCCCTCGGCGCCTGAAGCACGGATTACGTCGATCCTTCTGCTTTTAAATCTTCTGTATCGTTATATATCTTCCACCACGATTTTGCATGACCGTGATCGAAACATCACGTGCAACATATTTTCAGTCACCGAGAGTTACTCCGACACACTTACTAATTTTGTTCCTCGCGACCACCACCAGTGTATTATTCGCGGCGTCTGGTTGGCCACATCCGAATTTGTGAAGAAGCCCTGGAACACGCCTAGCCCACTTTCGGCCAATGTCGCCTCCTCATTTGCCTCCAATACTTTCGAATGAATGAGCAAGCTCCTTAGATATTACTACTAGGCGAGACTGTCACGCTTTGACGCCACCAAGCGGCAACGCTCGCAGCTACAGTACCCTTGACAGTGCGAGAACAATTGACATCACGAGTGATACCAACGGCGATACGCATTGCGCTTCTCGCTGGCCGATTTGGAAGCGATAGGTGGAGAGCTCGCGTCCGTGTCCTTCGATTCCGTAGCCCTTTTAGGTGAGTGAAAACACGTTTATTGGTACCATCTCGGATGGCGGGCGGGAGGCACAACGGCATGGCCCTTAGGGGAGGGGGGTCAGAAGGACTGGCTGAGTCCCGTTTTCTCCATGTAGAAGACCACGGATCTCAGCACTCTCAGTCTTGTCTCTTCGTCTTCTTCCGGTGGCCGGATCCAGGCTCCTAGGTCTCCCGGTCGTTCTTCATCCTTTAGGGTGGCTATAGCTTCTTCCCTCTCCTTTTTAAAATGCTCACACTCCCAAAGGAGGTGTGCGACGTCGGGACGAGTAGGTTTCTTGCAGTGGTTGCAGCTTGGGGGCTCCGTAACATACTCGGGATCATTTCGCTTTTTCTTTTCGTCGGCCCACTTCTTGAGAAGATATGGCGTTATCGCACTACCCGTCCTCACTCGTCTCAGTAGCGCCGTCTGGTACCTTCTGAGGCCTCGGGTGGGATAGGGGTACGGCTCTTGGGGCAATCTGGTCCTCATCTCCTTCTTGAGCTTCGCCTTTGCCTTCGCCGTCAACGCAGCCGGGTTGTGGCGATGTTTAAGGAAATTGCGAAAATTTGAATAAGGAGGGAGCTACATGGTAGAGGTAGAAAAGGATTTTGTGAAAAGAAAACGACGGAGGCACACACATATATTTTGAATTGTAATCACTTGGTCTCGACTTCAAATATCCAAACATTTAACGACTCGTTAAAAAACGTGTGGATTTCTTTTTTACCCTACCCAATATTTGTTGCACAAACAAACAAAGTATTTGTTAAAAGCAAATATTATAGTTTTTATTTTATTCATATAGCTTGTTAGCCGTTTTGGCGCTGCAAGCGAGAAACACTAAAGCCCTCTATACTGGGAAAAGTGGCGCCATTCATTGTTGTGGAAATGCTCGAGACACGTGCCTCGTGCCACTTCTGGGAAGAACATGGCGTCTGAAATCTAGCTCAGTGCTGCGCTGTGCCGCCATAATCTTCCCAATGGCTGCACGTTGCACGTGCCTCGTGCATCGGCTCACCTTGCGCTATTTTTGAAACATGAAGGGGCTTTAGAAACACAAGGCTACGTGTGGAAAACCCTATAAGTCGGCAGCGCCAGAATCGCTGCGCTCGTGTCCCCCTATGGCTTAGGGGCTGCCTAAGGTTGGGGCCTGCTATTCTATAACTCCCCAGTGAATCCAGGATCCCTGGGTTCTGCAGCGCGAGCTTTCGGCCAGCATGCTCCGAGCTGCGGTACGATAAGACGCTGAGCCACCGATCCCCCTGAATCGCTATTCGCTTTCAATTTCACGAGAAAAGGAAGCCTGCGAGGGACGCTGACCACGAAGTGTCATGTGATTCGCAACTTTCACCGATGGTGGTACCGCGATGTGAGGATCGCGCTCCTAGCTCCTGGATGATTGGCCTTATAATAAAACGGCTTGCGTACACCTTCCTGACGTGAACAAATAACGTAAGGTTCTGATACTGCTCGTATATAGCAAAACTAGAATTACATACGCGTCGCAGACCCAGGTTCGTACCGCTGCTCTACGACGATCATCCAGATGACAGCCATTTTGATAGGCACCAGTGCGCCTCCTATAGGTCGTGAAAGTTGCGAATTGCGTCATGCTCAGTGTGACATCACAGGCTTCGTGTGCGACGGACACTTGATTTACGGCTTCGCCGTTCATCAAGATCGCTTTGATTTCTTTATTTTTATATTTCAATAGCTTGTTTCGCGAGGGTTGTGCAGAATCACGGCCATTTTCTAGAATGCTGCGACAGGGGTGGACTTTAAATAATGCACGAACGTTCACATTTCAACATGCACCAAGACGTAGACGTGTGGGAATTTCTTTGCGTGTGCACTCACGACCCACCGTTAAACTCTACGGAAGGGAAGCTTCCACGATGTTAGGGTGATTTGTGTCGAGAGAGAGCCTTGTTTGCCGCAGTTTGCGTGTATGTGTAAGGAACGACGGGGAGATGAGAGTAGTGCATTTGCTTTAAAGTGGGGTTTTACGTTCGAATATGAGCATTGTTTTCTGGGAAGGGCTACTAACAGCTACCGCTGCGAAAGCAGAGTCAAAGACCTGGATGCTGAATCTCCCCGAGGTAATGCCACGGCACAAAAATCGAAGGGTATGAGCATCGTTCTTTTATTCATATGATTATCATTAAAACAATCATCTGCTAAATGCTTCACTAAGGGATTAGAAAACATTACATGAACAATAAAAGACAGTAAATAATTACAAAGATGTATGAATGTGTACTAAAATGTAAGTGTATTGGAATCATAATAATAATAATTAAACATCTAAATCAAATATATGCAATTCTCCGCTTATACGTATCCGCAAGGGAGTTTGTTTCTTCAAACCGAATCTCGTTCACACTTTTGCAATAGTAGCTTTCAAAACCTGTAATGCTTCCTTGGAGGCTGATGCACATAGCATTTTGGCTTGTCGTGCTTCTCGGTGAGCCGTGACTTTGATCGACAGCCTCGACGCACAGTAGCAGTGGTGACTTTCGAAGCCGTGGCTCAACCTTGCATTCAAGAGTTTCGAGCATGCTGGTGAGCGTCGAGCATGACGCAGGCATTTCGAAAAAGCTCAATATAACTTCGAGCACCGCAACAAATTCGGGCTGTGTAATGCAAGCCACTTTTATTCTGGCTGTCTAGGAGCGTGTAAAGCGGTAGTCTCTGATCGCTTGTAGACAGAAGCGTGAGACAGGACTCACATTTTCATTCACTGATTACTTGAATGAGGTAGCCAGCGATGTACACCATGCCGGAATTCAGAGCCGTGTTTAAAAGGTCGCCTGGAAAAAAAGTCAGGTCCGTTGCATTGGGTTGGCATTTAAGAAGCAGACAAAGTCGGTGTCAGCTTTCTTTACATAACTGGTTCGCTAGTCTTGTCATACACAAGTAGATTTTTTTGTGTTTCGACCGTAGTGGGGGGGGGGGGAGGAGCCGAAAAGATGCCTCGAAGTTTTTTTCTCTCAGAAACCCGCAGCTCCGTTCATCTTGGTGACGTTTTTCATTGAAGGGGCGAAAGATCCGTCCCACCCCTAGGCACTGAACAAGCAAGAGCAGCACAAGAGAGGGCGCCGAGGCGATCATACATTTATACGTGTGACATCATGACAAGGATTATTAGTTGCGACAATGAAGCTTTATGGTGTCTAAAAGGCACAGCCGAGACTTGGAATAATCGCGTTCTTAAATTAACACCGTCAAAGGTGACAGCCTGTTATTGCTCTTATTTCCGCTGATAACTCGGGATTTGGCGAAAGGGGTCTCTGCAGTTTTTATCCTCTCTCTCGGCCTTTTGTATATGGTCAAAGTGTAGCCCTACGTGGCCAGGTCAATGACAACCAAAAAGCGTTGTCCGCCTTTGGGTGGGTTCCGCATTTGGGCGCAGTTGCCCCCCCTTTTCGGGGGGATAAAATAATGCGATATATTTTTTAAGTAGTTACTATTAGGTGAGGTACGCGGCCAAAAGTGTAGGTGTGGTCATTTTTCCAGAATTAGTCAAACTGGGATTAATGTTGTTTTCGTTGACTGAAATAAGAGTAATGTCAGATTGTCAAGATTTACGGGGCTGTTTTAAGCACGAGATTGCTTCAAGTTTCCATCGCACGCCATGAAACTTGTCATCATTGAACACGCACCATTGAACTTGTAGTTTGCAACTGATAATCCTCACCCTGACGTCAGAGGTAGGAACTAGAAGAGGGCGCCACCGAACTCTCCTGCACACTGCGAGCGCTAGCAGGAGCCTCTCTCTTCGTAGTGTATCATGGCCGCTCGTGAGTTTAGATAACGGGAACTACATTCATTCTTTCCAGAACCTCCTGAACCATTATTACGAAAATGGAGGATTGCACGCAGTGCTGTTCATCGTCCACACTCAGTTGGACGACGTTGATGAACGACGCCTCTCAGGAGTGGCGTCGAAACACGCAGATGGGGGGTGGGGGCGGGGACCCCCCTGCTCCTGGCTTAGAAAACGAATGTGGGGAACGGAAATTCTCTCTCCACTGCCGTCGCGCGCCCCTACCCACACCGTCTCTCGGGGACCCCGGTAGCGTTGTTCACGGTGGCGGAAGGTGAGCACGCAAGCCTCAGAGACCACCTACTGATCCGCCATATCACAAAGTGGAATCTTCGCCTCTGTTCGGAAGGGAAGATTTCGGCTTCAAATAACTCTTCTCCAAGGTTGTGAAACGTCACTTTGTCGTCATCGATAACTATCGCAAACGACGAGTCTAGGGACGAGAAAGTGAGGCGTATTCCCGGCCCGCCTAGGGATAACCGAGACAGCATTGACTCTCCAGTGGTGTAGGGATGTCTAGGGACAGGCGGCCGTAACGTCACCGGTGTATCCGTTCAATCGGCAGGCTCGCGCGCGCTCCGCTGAACCTCGTTACAACCTTGTGTTCCACAATCTCGGTGGAATTTGATGAACGAAAAAGCGCAGTGTCTCTAGTCTCGTCAAACACAAATATTCTTCGTGTTATGACATAGTGGTGGGAGGAGCCGAGAGATTGCCGCCAAGTTTTCTTTTCTTACAAACCCGCATATCCGTTTATCTCGGGGACGTTTTTCATTGGAGGGGCGAAAAATCCCTACCAATCCCTAGGCGCCGAACAAGAGCAGTATGAGAGAGCGCGCAGAGACGACCGTGTGACGTCATGACAATTATCATCAGCTGCGAGCAACATGTTTGAAGGTTTCAAAAAGCACAGCAGAGCCTTGGGGTAATGCATTCTAAAATCAACACCTTTGAAGTTGGCAGTCTGATATCGTTCTTATTTCCGCCGATAAAGCAGAATTTACTGAAAAACGTTCCTGCCGTTCTTTTCCTTTGTCTCGGCCTTCTGGATGCAAAGGTAGCCCGACGGGGCTAAGTGAGAACGAGACGTGTAGCGTCGCTTTCGGGCGGGTTTCGTCCCCAGGCAGTTGTCTCCCATTCGGGAAATTCAAATCGTTTTCTTAAAAGCCTTGGTGTAGTCGACTTTTCACTATTAACCAAACTGGGATTAATTCTGCTTTCATCAACGGAAATAAGAGTAATTTCATTTTGTTAATATTGACGGTGCTGTTATAAGAGCGCGATGACTCCAAGCTTCCACGATACACGATCAAACTCCAACTTGCCACCGTCGTTAACACGCACCCCCGAAGTTTTCGTTCACAACTGATAATCCCGATCCTGACGTCAAAAGTAGCAACTATAAAAGGACGCTACTGAAACTATGACTGAAACAAGAGTGTACTAGAACAATGTACTAGAACTGGGAAGTGTGCCGACCGCGTGGGCCATCTCCATAGGAGCTGGCTGTCGTGTGGCCAAAATCTTCCGCAGCGGCCTGGGGCGGCGCTGCCAGTCACAGCGGGGCCAGGGGGCCGGCTAGGCCAGCGTTACTGGAGCAAGCTTGCTCCAGTAACGTTGGGTCAGGCAGCGTTTAGCGAGGCTGCATTAGGGCGTGTTGGTGTGACTATTTATTCTTGTTATGGTCTGTTTGTGAAGCGATAGAATATTATGTGGCTACTAGCTGTGCCGAAGATACAAGGGACATGCAACGATGTCAAATACGGCGAGGAAAAGACGGAGCGGTGGTGTTTTGTGCCGCGTTGCAACGTGGGTTTACTACACATGCAAAGAGAAACACCCGTTGTTTCGGAAGCCAAGCGACGCTTCTCTGTTTGCGGATTTGGATCGCGTGTTTCCGAAAAAAAGATAAAAGATGCAGAGATTAAAAAAAAAAAACAGAAGTCCAAGAAGAATGTGTGACCTGTGTGAGATGTCAGAGAAAACAAATTTCTCCAAGTGGGATCGCTCTTCAATATAGACAGCAGTTATAGTTGCTCTATTTCTCTTGTCTGTTTTTGTGTTTATATTTATATGATACTTTAGGAGAACTCTTTGTTTGCATTTTAAGTGTTTATCCTGCCCCTGGCTTGTTTACTGGCATGCTGTTACAATTTCTGTCCTCATGGACGGGTGGGGCTTTCCCCGTTCCTCCCCTGACGGTGTTTCCGGGAGTGCCAGGCTGGCGAAAGAAGCTGACATACTTGCCGTAGCGGGTTCAGACATAAATAAGCCCGAAAGAAATACTTTGTGTGTTCTTCTGGTGCCCTCTCCTCATTTCCGTCTATTCGTTCTTTCGCTGGCGTTATGAGCCCGCACCTTTGGACCTGGTTTGTTTCCTGTCCGGTGATCGGTCGTTTTCGCTTCAAGGTTCAACCTTGCTCTGGGGTGTGCTGATTCCTATATCCGTACCATTTTCCCTGCGACAAATGTTTATTCTTTTTTTCATGTAGTGAACAATGTCCTTGAGATAATGAGTACAGGATACTGCAAAATGTAATTAAGATAGAGTAGCAAATACTGTCGATCAAATGTATTTCCAAGACACCCCATTATTACCAAAAGTACTCAGTATCGTGAGTGGAGTATTTGAGATAGGCCCAAATCTGGTGCAAAGTTAGGATTGAAATCATAGGAAAATGATGCCGTTATTCATGGACAGTGCACGGTTTCCTTTTTAATCTTCCGTAAACCCACTTCATGCGTCTGCTGCACCGCAGAACACGGAGGAGAAGAAAGGGGTATTAAGAAAACCTGGGGAGGGTGTTTGGCGGCGCTTTGTTGCAGACTGCGTCGAAATACAAGAGCATTTCCTGTCCTGTATGAAGGCTGTTTTACGGCCTGTCTTTTCCACGTCGAGTACTCGGATACTCAGCATGTCGGCGCTTCTGTTCAGTCCCTTCCGTCCGCTCCTTGTTCTTGTGAGTCCTTGGGAAGAGTGCGGCACATCCAGTAAGCGCTCTCGTCACACGACCCGCTCATGCTCGCGGCAAGAAAAAAAAAAAAACATGTACAAAATGTTTTTGTTTTTTTTTGCGAAAATAAAGTATAATTTTTGAACGCTCATTCCCTTCCCAAAATGTAGCCCTAGTGGTCCGAACCACAATCTAAAGTTTCCAAACTAAGCGTTATCTTGTTGAAAAGTTGTAACCGATTTTACGAAATTCTCAGTGGTAAAAAGGCGGCCGATGGACCTCATGCAGCTGAATGGCGCCAGTTACCGAAAATGGGCGAGAACGGGCCCCATTTTTCCCACGGAAATTTTCAGAAAATCACCTCTAACTTTTGACTGAGATAACGGTTAGTCCTAAAACTTTGGCATCTGGTTCGGACCCCTAGGCAGCTACTTGTGGGCGGAGAATGAACCTTCAGTAATGCGTACTTTATTTTTGCTGTAAAAAAATATGTTTTTTTTTTGGCCGAGGGGGAGGGGGGGGGTAGACTTCGGGTTTTACTTTTCCGAGACCCGCGATTGCGCGTGATCAGGAGAGAAGAACACCACATCTTTCTCACTCTTCCTAGACCCGTGCATGCGCGCGATAAGAAGAAAAACCGCGGCATGTAAGTCGGCACGGAATGAAACGCGAACAGTGGGTGCATGGTTTTCGCTAGATGCTGCACCACCTGAACCAGATGCGAGCTGCAAGAAGATGGCTCCTCCTTCGATGTGTTAGGCTCTTGCTCAGTGCATCCAAACCTTCGGTGTTGGGTCTGTAGGTGACTCAGCGTGGGTCGAAAACCATGCGCTCCTTGTTCGCGTTTCATTCCGTGCCGACTGTACCTTACTTTCCTGCTCATGCACGTGCGTTTCGATGTGGCGACCGAATTCTGCGGAAGGGGTGACCTAAATAAATGCAACCGCGTTTAAAAGAGGACGGCGTTTTTCACACGAAAGAATGACGATGATATGCACTCTACGAAATGCCTGCGCGTCTACTTACCCGCAAAACATTCAAAGAGCCAATCTCTGCGGTCTACGAAATCAGCTGAGCGATTGATGAGGCGGAACATCTGTTTAGACCTAGAAATGAAGTCTGCGCTGAGGCATTGCGCAATGGAAAGCGTCATGCTTGCATTGCGTAATGCCACAGCGCAGACTTAAAAATAGACGCGCAGGCATTTCTTAGAGTGTGGTCCGAAATTTAAGCGAAGAAATAAGAAACTACGAAAAGAGAAGAAAATGAAACTAGGAGAAGAGAAAGCAGGTGGGAAGGGACAGGAGAAAAGGTGGCAGGTCATAGTCAGCATACCAGAGATGTACACGCTACTAAAATACTCGAACTCCATTACCGTTACGCGTCACTCACAAGGTAACACGTTGCTCGTTTCTGCAATTCAGAATTATCGCGTCACCTCAGGTGAAAGTAACGCGTCTCCTTACACTGAATGTGTCGCTTTTATGAAGCAGTAACCGCTTTAAATATTTGTCGTCTTTAATAATTCCTCACTTTTTAACGGATTCATTCGGGGATCACTCTGTCTATTCTGCCACCTTGTGCAAAGCTTTGTATGGTCTATCTAGCGATTGCTCGTCGTGCAAATTACTGGGGTCAGAACTAGGTTGGGTTCTTGGGTAGTACACGTTCCCCTCCAGAAGTAACTAAATGCAGTAGCTTCATTATATTTACTCGTTACCTCATCAAAAAGTAACGAAAGTATGTTACTCGTTCTTTCCCTTAAAAAGTAGGTTCTTCGTTACCAAAAAAGGAGCAAGTAACGCGTAACATACAAGTCTCCACCATCCAAACCATTTCAATCTGAAATGGGAGCGGCGATTGGCGAGGAACCGGTAGCGCTCGAACTCGGAAATCCAACCCACGATGGGATTTTGAGCCCGTCCACAGTGTGCGATGCTGTCAACGCAAAAAAATGATCGCCAGTTTTTTTTGTTTTTTTTTCTCTTTGATTCCGAAATTTTTGCCACAACTAAAATAGCGGTGTAAAGTGCTCTTATTCGGAACCAATCTAAGCTGGAATATGTGGAGCTTCTCAATACCCTGTTTGAGTGAAATGCGAAAAAGCGAGGGTGTTGAGTTCGTGCTAATGGTGTTGCTTGGAAAGCGTTATTCTCAATGTCAGACAACTTCCTTTTAGCCCTACACGTTATCGGAGTCTCTGGGTTCGTTGGACACCCTCCTCTGTGGGGAAATTAGATTCACTAGCATTCCCTGAGCTCTATGAGGGATCAAAAGGCCAAAAATAAATTAGTTGTTGAATGTTTCGACAGCGAGAGGTCGCTCTGCACTTGAAATGTTGGCGACACCGGGTCTCGCTCTTGATGAGAAATTTAAACATTGCATTCCGACTGCTTTTTTTTTTTTTTGTCTTTATTCAAAGATTACCCCCATTGCCCGGAGGCGTTTTTGCAGGGGGTTACAGTTTTGAAAAAAAAAACATGTCTTAATTTGTAGAGCACACTTGGTCTTCAGTTAACCTATTCCACTCTGCAATGGTTTTAACAAAAAAAGAATTCGCATACATGTTTGTCCTGTCGTGGTAATCTCGAATTTTGAAAACGTGATCAGTCCGCCTATAAACACATTGTGGGTGTTTTAAATATGTTTCTCTATTAATAACGGTCTTATTATTGTATTTAAGAAATAAAAACTTCAATCTCAACTTGTTTCGCCGGGAGGAAAGTAGTTCCCAATGCAATGTACTTTTCATTTTAGTGCAGCTCTCCTTCCGCCCATACGGATCCAGGACAAACCTAGCAGCTGTGTTTTGAATTCTTTCCGATTTATCAATCAAGGTTATTTGCGAAGGATCCAAGACGGCACAGGCATATTCTAAAATTGGTCTGACACATGATAAGTGCGCGGTTTCCTTCAAAACGAGTTGTGAACATTTCAAACTTATTTGAATAAAATTGAGCGCCCTGCCAGCTTTCACGATTACGTCATCAACATGAGCGTTCCACGAACAGTCGGATGATAGAGTGACACCAAGGTACAGTCAACACGGAATGAAACCTGAACGCCGGAACGCGTGGCCATCGACACAGGCTGCTCCACCTGGTGGGCTCCTGAGAACTAATGAAAATGCGCCGGGGTACGAGGGTGCGTGTCCTACTAAGATGTGCTCGACCCTCGCGTGGCGTTCCTGGGACTTCCGCGTTTCGCGGAAGTCCCAGGAGTGACGGCGCTGTAAGCGCCGTCACTCGGGGTGCTTTTGTGTCGCCGCACTGTCGCCTTGTCGACACCTGCGGCTTGCGCGCGGTGCGAGAAAATCGATGCTAGGAACAGCGCAGCAAGCTGCTTGCACGCGCGCCAGCGGAGCACGCCCATGGTGTCTTTTCCTCCTGCAGTTTTTATTGATTGTTATACGTATCGTAATTTTAAATTAGCAGTACTTATAGCAAAACACCGCGACATAACGAGACAGAAGAACAAATTGGGACACATGACGAGTGCTGAAACTTACCTGAAGGTTGCTATTACAAATATATAGTATATAATATATAAACACATCCATACCCGTACGAAAATGTCAGATATGGCCCTGATATATTTTATATACGGCCTGATATGATAATATAAGTAGTCAGATAGGGAATATATGGGAGCAAATACGCCCAGATATCACCATATAAGTGTGCAAATACTGCCAGATGCGGCCGTATAAGTGCGTAAATACGGCCCTATTTCGCCATATACGCGTGCAAATATTGCCCCTGATAATGATATATGGGCCCGTTTCGGTCGTGCAAGCAATCAGTCATTTGTACTCGCCAAGACACTAGTTGATTGATCTATATTGCATGAGTCTCATATAATTGGTTAACTATTGTTAACATCGTTAAAGTGAAGTTATTCCAGGTATTTGGACCAATTAACCAATTGCGCATTTTGAAGATTGAAAGACAAATCGAAATTTGGTTGTATGTTTGATGTGTGACATTATGACGAAGTGCATAAGATCGGAAAGCGAGTTAATCAAATAATGGATTTGAGATCGCAGCTCTTAGGCGCCCGTTTCCGAGTTAAGCGGTGTCCGCGTCGCCATCGAGTAACCGCCCCGCTAAATTTAGCGAGAAATTGAATTGGTACTTATGTCACTTGACGTCAATTTTCCCGCTAAATCTAGCAGTGAAACTAATTTTGTTCGTGTTTCCCCGCTAAATTGAGCGGGGAAACACGAACCGTTAGCTTACTGAAGATGCAAGACGCTACTTCGTCGTCCCGAATCCTTTTTCCTTCGAACGCCTGCGAAGCCGTTGCGCCCTACGCAGCATCTTTCAAAAACCATTCGCGCAGCATCGTAACCATCCGCTTGCGAGCGTGTGCGATTCATCGTGTGTTGAAAGTCGAAAGATGTGCTGTCCGTGGTGTCTTTTATGTGCAACTCTTTCGTAAAAAAATTTGAAATTTAAAAACGCGAACCTAACAGCAGTTTACACATAATTTTAAATTTATTGGTAAAAAATATATATATACACATTTATTTATTTATTTGTGGACATCGTGCGCAAAAAACAATAGTCGCGCTTATTTCTTTATTTCAAATTATGATGTGGGTTATACGGCGTAAAACATAGTATCGTCAAACTCGCATCGTTTTGGGTTACTTTCGAGCCAGACAGCTCCTTTGGAAGTTCAAAAGTTGGACTTCATAGAGTTGTATGTTCACTCGGTATTGACAGCAGGGTAGACGCTATGCATGTTTTAGGCCAATCGTGTCTCCGGTCAGGGTCACGTGACTTCAGTCTAGAAGCTGGTGATGAAGCAGAACACGGCACCTGCCTGGAGCCCAAGGCCGCACATAGCATTCACTGCACTATCAGCCTTGGGTACAAGTGACAAATCCACACGTTGATGCCCCATAAGATAAGCCTTTTGTTCGTGCACTTCCGTTTTGGCCTGTCCTTATCTCCTTTTCTCTTTCTCCCTAAGCTGAATGCTTGATAGAAGGTGCGTGGTCACGTGGCTTGACGGATGACCTTGCCAATATCGGAATGCGTTCGGCCGGACCCATGCAGTTTCGTTTTTTTTGCGCCCTGCATGGCTGCTGCGAATTTCTGCTTCTGCAAGCGATTTCTTCAAAGAAGCCCAAGAATATTTTGTGATGCGTTTTTTGCTCGGTTCTACAAATGACAGCTTGTGCTACATCGTGTTGAATCTTCACGGACACCTTCCTTCTCGTTTTTGTGTTTGAGAGGTGATTACGCCGTGGCCGTGTCGACATCTATCTTGGATTACCTTTCAAGTCCCGTCTCGTCAACGTAAGTGCGCTGCAACCTACTTCGCGACAATAGATCGTTTTCCTAAAGGTACTCTTCCAGATTATTTCTAGGATTAGGCCGTGTCTATCTCCTGGCAGCCGGGAGAATAATTGTGCAGAATGTTTCGGCATTGGTGCGATTGCGCTACAAGCAGAAAGTTACGATATGCCGCCGACAAAGTTTTGACGTGTCGCCAAGAAGGACAACAACAACAAAGAATCTTAATTGCGCGTTCTAAAATTTGACGCGCGGCTTTACGAGTCGCTTGTAGAAAGATTGTTACGATTTTGCGAAATACTGGTAAACAACGCTAGGTTACCGTCATAATCTAAACCCTGAGGTAAGAATAAATCAAATAACGTACAACTCTCATTGACTCAGGGTTTATATTATGATGTTTCCTAACCGGCTTGCCTACATACCTTCGCTCCTTGCAAAGGTTACCGTCTCGCAGACGGCACAAACCGATCCCCCGACGGCGGCGTCTCCGCTAGCTTGCACACGGGGCCGCCGCCGCTCGATCGCCGTTTGGCCGGGCTCGCGGCGCGACAATCGCTCGAAGCGGGGGAACGGCGTTATGTAACGAAAGACAAAGGGCACCTACACCACGAATGGGCAAAAGCCGATGCAAAGGCGTGCGCGAACGTAAACAACGGTAGAAAAGTGCAGTTGCTCGCCGCTATGAGATGCGTGCCGCAAACTCGGTAATCCACGGGCGTATCCCTCTCCTGCCGCTCATACTTTCTCTAACTTGACGGACACTGTCTCGCGGTTCATGCCGACGAAACGATCGGACGGACGATCGTCGGGATACCGGGTAATTGCTGCAGCCGAGCGCGGCACAGTTTACCATTGCTCTCGCTATGCAGGGTCGAAGAGTCAACCACCAGCATGGTGGATACCGGTGTTCGACGTCATGATGTGACGTACGTGCAATGCCTAAATACCGGGTGTTATTTTTTTTAGTCTTGCAGATTTGTTTTAAAAGAAAAGCCTTGAAAACTACACTTATGTGGTTTGTGCGAGTGAGTTATACGCCCAGGGGGACAATCGTAGTTTTCTAATCTTTGCGATAAGTCGGCTAATTAATTAAAATTCACTAATTTACTTTTAATTAGCGCAAATAGACATATGGTTTCAATTAGAAACTTGCTGAGCGTCGTCCAAAACCCATAAATCAGTAATTTTTAGAAAGACTTTGAGCGCGTGTGAAGCGCAGTAGTGCGCTGAAGTTACCACTCGTGGACCAGGTACAAGGCTGTGGCTAGATAAGAGACGGAAAAATTGCGCGGGCGCCTGACCGAAACCGCTAGCTTTGTACCTGCTCCACGAGTGGTAACTTTCTCACGCGCTGAAAGTCTTTCTGAAAATGACTGATTTAGGGATTTTGGACGACGTTCAGCAAGTTTCTAATTGAAACCGTATGTCTATTTTCACTAATTTAAAAATTAAGTAGTGAATTTCAAATCATTAGCCGACTTATTGCAAAGATTAGCCACCCACATAATGTCCCCCTGGGCGTATAACTCACTCGCACAAACCGCATAAGTGTAGGTTTCATGGCTTTTTTAAAAACAAACCTACAAGAATAAAACAAAAACTGTATATCAAGGTTATCAGGGTCTTGATATCTCCATAACAAGACCCTGATACGGTTATATAAAAAATTGGGCAGATCTGGCTTGATAAGGCTTATATAAACTGATTTACTTGATATCGCCAGATCTGCCCAATTTTTTATATACCCGTATCTATTTTTTATATAAGTTCAGATATGCCATTTTCGTAAGGGTACGTCCACTCCCAGAGCTTGTCCATTGACCCCTCAGGTTCTTGATGCTCGTATGCCTCGCTGCGAATGCCGTAGTGCAGGTCTACTAACTCGCGCACTCGGCAAACATTTTCCTTAATTGTAGTGACTTCAGCCTTGAACAGTACGTCACTCTGTGCAGACTCTGGACCGATCTGTCCAGCGCACCCATTAATTATCGCTTTGTGTATCGCAAGGGCGAAATGAAAGTTGAAACATTTCGTGCACAGAAGACCCGAAGTGCTTGATGACGTGTCACCGGAACCACGCGGAGGCTACGGTGAACAACGTGGCACATGCGGTTTCTGAGAAATAGTGAAGCGTCATAGACGCGAAATAAAATTCGTTTATTGGCACAACCATGCTCTTTATGAAAAAATAAAAATAAAAATGCTGCAACAGAACCTCGCGGATGCCTCGGTTTTAATAAGCAATTCGCATGTTGTCGTGCGAGGTTATCTATCGATTCTTATAAAAAGCGAGAAATTGCTCGCTGACGCTCTCTTTGGTAACCACCATATGCCAGGCGGATCGATTCCGAAGCGGAATAAATTCATCACCCTGTCTGAGCAGGGCCTATCGCAAAGAGCTATAGCCAGGTTAAGCGGCCGCCCGGTGTCAACCGGGTGACAGTGGGGCGAAACAAAAGCACCCCGAGTGACGGCGCTTACAGCGCGCCACCGGCGAAACGCGGAAGTCCCAGACACGCCGCGCGAAGGTCGAACACATCTTAGTAGGACCCGCACCCTCGCTCCCCGGCGCATTTTCATTAGTTCTCAGGGGCCCTCTAGGTGGAGCAGCCTGTGTCGATGGCCACACGTTCCGGCGTTCGGGTTTCCTTCCGTGCTGACTGTACTTATACGTAGATTCGTTACTTATTGAGTTGTTTTCTATCCAATAGTGACTTTCAATTTTTTTCTTTTTTTTTGTGTAAAACACAGGTGTGCACACGTTTTGGGATTTTAATTTATCTGGCACGTGGAGCACCAAATATTAATACACTCCAAATCTCCTTACAACAGAGCAGCATCTTGATCATCCTTAATTTTTCTATACACAACGCAGTCGTCGGCAAACAACCATATGCACGAGGAAATTTCCACGGAAATATCGTTTACATAAATCAAAAAGAAAAGTGGACCTAGAATAGAGCCCTGTGGGACTCCTGACGTCACGTCAACATACCCCGAATTTTTCCTTTCAAAACAACACATTCGCGACGCTGAAATAAGTAATTTTCAGTCCTTGGGAACACACTTAAATCCAAGTTTAACAGCTTAAGTTTACCAAGAAGGAGCGGGTGCGACACAGTGTAAAATGCCTTTCGCAAAACTAGAAAAACACAATCAGTTTGTCCTCCACTATCAACATTAGAAACCAATTCGTGATAAAAATCTACAAGCTGCGTCGTGCAAAATAGTTCTCTACGAAGCCCGTGTGGTTCATTAATTAGTATGTTGTTGTTTATCATATGCCCCATTATTTCTGTATATGAAATGTGTTGGATTATTTTAGATGAGGTAGCAGAAATTGATATTGGCCTGTAGTTTGAAACTTTTTTTTAACCGCTTTTATGAATAGGGACAACATGCACGATTTTCCAGTCGTCTGGTAGGGTATATCGGTGGACAGTGATTTATCGTAGATTAAATAAAAATACAGCGATATAGGTCCAGCACAGCGCTTTCTTCTACGTGGAGATATACCGTCGGAACCATTTGCCTTGGTTTCGTCGATGTTTTCTCAAGAGCGCTTCGATATCCCTCGCGCTTCGTTCGACCGGTTCCATTAACGGGATGGTGCTTGCATGCGGGGAGGACAGTTGCTACCTTTAAGTAGGAAGATTGATCGGAAGTAATCATGCAGGCACGTTGCCTTTTCGATGTCGTCAAAGAGGACGTGGTGGTTCTGCTCAATTTCGTTAATTCCCAGGTAATCTGCACCCTTTTATCCGCACCCCTTTTATGAACTGCCAAAAACGTTGCAGGCTAGTTTTCATCCTGTCAATAAATCGCTTGAAATAACCTTCTTTCGCACTTTTTATATTAAGTTTATACGTTTGCGTTACTTCGGATAATCTCATCAAATGGTTGTTACTTTTAGTGTTTTTTTTTGTATCTGACGAATGCTTTCTTTCTTTTTCTAATTATCCTGAGAATACGTGAGGTCACCCAAGGTTTTGTTCTTTTTTTTGAGCCTAGTACAATATTATGTTTGGGACATGAAGGTTCGTAAGTTCTAGCAGCTTGCTTTTAATTATACACCATGATTTATGAATGTCGTAGTCCTCAGCTAGACTTTCAAAAACCGGCAAGTGTTCGAGGAGCTCTTGGGATATACTAGCATAATCGCCTTTATCAAAGAAAAAACTTTTCTTGATGCGCATATCTTAGGTCGGTTGATTTCAGATTTCAGGCTTGCAATGACGACATTGTGATCACTTATTCCTGGTGCAATAGTGACGGAGCTAATAAGATTGGGTGAACTGCAAAACAAAATGTGTAAAATGTTGTTATTCCTAGTTGGATCCTTTACATATTGTAACGGTCCGAAAGTATCTACAATATTTTTCATTTCTAGGTTAATTCGGGAACCAACTTTGCATGAACAAATACTGTCCGTCCATTCTAATTCTGGCAAGTTAAAGCCTCCTCCTGCCAATAAGATAGGCTGCCGAGAGGCCTCCGAAGCTGTATCAAAGAAGGACCGGAACGTCTTTAAATCTGAATTCGGTGGCCGGTAAACCGTTCCTACGGCGTACGATGAGTTATCAAATAAAGTGACTGAGCACCAACTGCTAACCTGGGATTCGTAAGGGAACAGCGACAAGTTATGTATGCTTGAGAAATATTCACTAGAACGCAATTTGTGAAGACATAACTATTCAGCAAAATGATTTGAAGTTTGAAATGCGCGCACGAACACAATCGGTCCAGTTTTCAACTTTTCTTTTTCCCTTTTTTCTGTGATAGCATTCAGCGACGCCACATTTCAACAAGTATTTCCAAGTTGTAGGCCACATGAACTAATTATGTTTAAAAATATTTTAAGTAACTAAATTTGTATGACTGAAAGGCGTCGAATCACACAAATTCTAAATGCACAGTGGCGGGAAGTTATCCCGACCACTCGAAGAATGACTGTCCCCAACTCCCGAAATCCTAATGCCCGCATGTGTCGTCTAGTTAGGAAACGACTTTGTTCATTTTTCTAATGCAATTTCAGCCGACAGAGAGATATAAAAGACAAAAGATAAGTGGTACACACCATAATCCAATGTTTCGCGCGAAAAACCAAATAAGAGTTTGGGGTGTCTGCACCCCTGTAACGACGCCAGCCACGAGTACACCTTCATGGAGCTTACAAAGAAGTAAAAGGTGCCACATAAACAAGGGCGACGAAAGTTCTCGGAGATTGATTGAGCGTTGGGGTGCGTATATAGACATAGTTGAACATAGTGTTGGCTCGTCTTAGCGTGGTACGTGGTCAAATAAACGAAACAAGTCCAGCATTTTTATTTGTTTTGTTGAGACAAGCTGAAGTGGAGAAAGAGTATGTGCATGTACCACTTAAACAGACTGAGTTTTATGTTTAGGAACAGTATGTAAAATTCGAAGAAATGCCCTATGGTACATGCAAAGTGGCATCCAGTCATCTCCTGCAGGCTAGGGTGAATCTCCCGAAGCTCAATATTTTAGGTTCAAGAGAGCTTTGGCATTGGCGATGGCTGCCTCCTAACCCGCTGCATAGAATTTGCACGCATGGCTATTCGTGCTAAAACGGTCCCATTGTAATCGAGTGAATGAGTGCTCAGTTAGACTTGCGGAAATATGACCCACGTTTGTTTTTCCTGTGCTCGGGCGCTGACCTAATTCCTCCGTGTTCATAAGCTTTATCGAGAGAAGGTGAGAGCCAGAGTAAAAGAGAAATTCCCACCACGTGACATACCTTTCAGCCTACATGGCGGCAAGAGTTGCTGGCTTTGTGCATATTTGCGCGAATCACAAATGCACGATACGGGAATCGTGAGCCTGCCTCGTCTTTATCGCCTTGTCCAGCTTTTTTTCTGTCTCCCCCTCGCGAAAAGAAAAAAGTTAAAAGAGAAAAACCGCTCCGTGCCTTTTTTTTTTAATTTGGGATTTGTATATTCTTGTAGAAACAACAAATTATGCGTGGCTGCCTCTGAAACAATTTTTTCCCAAGTAATGTGGCCATTTCGAAGTGTGTGTAACAAAACCTCGTTATTCTGCCGGATTCAGTCTAAATGGGATTTGTAGGTGTCGTTTCTCACGTACTTTCACCTGTCTGCATAGCGGCTCGTTTTATTCGCGCGTGGATGAATCGTCGCGAGTTTCTAGTTGTTGACATGAGTGCGTGAGCGCGAGTAGGTGGAAGCGAGGGCGACGCACTTTCAGGCTTCCGCGTGGGACTCTTGATGTGGTCCGTCGAGTCGAGCCGAGTCCAATCGACGCGAGGTGAGACCCCTTTGTTGTTGCGTCTCGTCACACCAGCGCAACCTTGGATGACGGCCAACATCGGAGAAAGCCCGAGTCGATCTGTCGGCATCGGGACAGAGTACATCATCCCGAGATTACGGAAGATGGCTGGCACGCGGGCGCTTCTTGGCTTCTCCGCGAAATACGGGGTCCCGTGGCACGCATGAGGATTAGTCACAACCTTGGTGCCTCGCGTGAGATGCACTTTTTGAAGACCTTTTCTTTCCTCTAAGAAACTTATTATGGGGGAGAAGGAAGAGATACGATACCAAAAGAGTGAGAACGCGCTGGATCAGCGGAGTCGGTGCTTCCGTTCGCCAGTGCGCTGCGACATGGTCCCATCGATTTCGTCGCGCTCACATTCTTCAGATTCGTGAACGATCTTGGACGTAGATATGTAGCGACATGCCTCTCGCTTCGTATACTTCAGCCACGGGGGCGCCGATTGCAATCTGATGTTCGTTCATGAGTTAACAAACATAGCATTCTCGATAGCGTCGCTCGACTTTGCTAGGCGCGTGGAGAGATACCGCTCTCTCTAATCTCACAGGTTGTGTGCAGTGCCATCAAATGGCGCGGGTGCCAGCTCCCGTGGTTGGAAAGCACTCTCTCCTTGCTATTGCCAGAAGTGGCAGACGGGTGAGCCTAATTCGAGAGCTCTTCAAATGCGTCACTTGGGCGCTTAACCTTTGCACAAAACGATATATTTCTCTCCCCAGTCCGTGGTCTCCACAATGCTTCGCACAACTTGTAAATGACACTCATAAATTTAAAGTAGCCACTGTTTTTGTTTTTGCCTCTAGTCCCCTAAATAGATTACAAGGTGTTTCTATTAGTGCTCTTTGTGATGTGCTGATTGTATTATTTCATATATGCCCACTCGGGGCCTCAAGTAAAAATAAACGATGACAACTGGAGTGCTTCGCGAAGTTTTCTATCGATGAGCGTTCGTGTAGAAAGAGGGTCATCGGAAGTCATTGGCAGTCATTGGCCAAGTCTCGAACATCCCGCTCCGCAGCCATTCAGATTGCGCCCGTAGAAAGAACCAATCATCAGCATAATAAGTCACGAGTTTCTTCAGCTGTCAGCGCTGTGTGACTGGCCACCGTGAGCTATAATCACAGCTTAAGATAGGCTTATTAAATGTCTCTCTTTCGGCAGCCCCCAGGGAAAATTTCGTTCTGTAACACGAAACAAACGCGCACGCGCGAGAGAGGTGGGTAAATTGAGGAAACCAAATCCCGAAGATCCCCAAGGGGAATCAAACCGATTAACCCGAGATTGTAGGCCCGACGCTCAAACCACTGTGCCACCGGAAGGCTCTTTTTTTAATTTAAAAACGCCTTTATTTACAGTGTTAAAAGCTGGCCTTCTTGGCCGTTGCCGAAGCCACCCATGTATAGAAAAATCCAGCCAATCAAATTTCCATGGGATCACTTGTGAATTATCCAATGTCCATTTATGAACTTGTCTCTTTTCACCATGTAGTTTTTTAAACGTACTTGCATAACGGACCACTGCTCGAAGCCGGGAATGTCCGTTCGTTCTAACAGGCTACTAGTGTAGGAAAAGCCTTCAACAAAATGGCTCCAGGCCGGTTTGCCTTTCCCGACAACCAGCGTGTGATCCGTATGGGATATCCAAATCGGGTGTATCTCGAAACAACCCATTCTCATTTGAACCCTTCTCGTTTGAACCCATTCGCAAAATGCCCTTCGCGTTTTAACCTTTCGTGTTTCAACTCTTTCTCATTTATACCCGTCTCATTTGAACCCGTTCTCATTTGAACACCGTATTTCAAACCACTCGCATAACGCTCTTTGCGCTTTACCCTTTTCTTATTTATGCCCATCTCGGTTGAACCCGCTCTCATTTAAATCTTTATTGTTTAATTAAACTCCGTCTCAAATCACGTGCTTGGCGTTTAAACATATAGTTTGACGATTTGCGTGTCATCTTTTTTAGAGTGCTCTTGGAATTTCAATTAGTCTCTCTCTTTCTGTGTTAATAAATGAATAAAAATAGTGGAGATGTTGGCACTGTTAATAACAGTGCCGGCTACTCCATGGCAATTGTTATTTGATAAAAACTACCCACATCTAAAACAAAATAAGCACACAAACAAACAAAAATTCCAACAGAGTTGCCATTGTACATATTATTACAATTCTAATATGTTTGTCGATCCATTTTCGTGGACTACCTGTGCCAGTGTGCGCCGATGCGAACACTTAATGTCATGTTCCACACCAAGGCTAACTGGCAGTCGCTTACCGCCCGCACAGGCAGCATCACAAAGCAGCAGCCGCGGCGAGTCTCTTGCCCTACTGTGCACCTCATCGCTCACAAAGCGCCGCCGCCACCACTCAAGAGCACCACCAGCAGGGAGCGGCCAACGATCCTGTGCTCACCCCCGCATGGATCATTTAACTATTTTGCATAGGATTCATTGCATTCGAAATACGTTCACAGAAATGTTTTGTGGTCCATACCGTCACGTTACAAGCGATTCGCAAAGCATTACGCCATTCAAACCGTATGGCTAATCGTTAGGCTGCTGAACGGCTCTTCTCGAGACGCATAGTACAAAACATTTTTTGCTGCAGAATCAGTCATCGCACCTTAATGCGATCCCATGCTCGGTAAAGCTTTACTCTGGAGTTTTGTCCCCACAAGCATTATCAACGCAGGTAATTGGTTAAACTATTTAAGATGATCGCAGCAACAAAACACGGACAATTTAAAGGCCAGAGAATGCCTTATCCTCAGAAAGTCACAAAGGGAGATCCCGCAATTGGCAAGCTAACCCTGCCGCGTTTTTTGTTTTTTCGAAATGTGTGGGTGCGATGTTCCGTGGCTTGAGGGCTTTCTTACCAGGCACAAATTTTTTCTTGATTTCAGTCGTGAATCGTCGGATGCAAATTATGCTCATCTGGCATTCCCTGTGAGAATATTGAATTATTTACAACCGGTGTCGAATGGTCGTACAGACCTACGATCATTGTATATTTGCCTATGTGTCGTCCGTCATGCCGTGGATTGGCATGCACTCTAGATGTCATTCTCCAAGATGCAGTTCAAGGCGTAATAAAGCTTCACGTGCATGGACTTCATAATGTCATTGGTTACTTATATCGGTTTCCCATGAGTGTATGCTGAAGTTATTGATTTTCAATAGCCTGATCATGTACACGGTTAAAATGAGAAAAGTAATTTTGAGAATGGTCAAAACCAGAAAGTATATTTTTAACAAGTTTGAAATTAGAAAGTTGAAAATGAGAAGAAAAGTCTTTTCGAGAATGGTCAAAACCAGAAAGTTTGAAAGGAGAAGGGTTAAAATGAGAAAAGTCGTTTTGAGAATGGTCGAAACCCGAAAGTTTGTTTCGAGAACGGTTTAAGTGAGAAAGGGAGAAAAGCGAAAGTTGTTTTGCGCTGGGTTGAAATGAGAAGGTGAAAACGAGAAGGTAGAAATGCGAACGGGTTCAAATGAGAACCACCCTCCAAATCGCATGCATTCCGAGCAGAAATAACACTTCTACGCACTTTTGGTTTTCACCAGCTGCAACATGAAGAAAGTTTAGAGTGCCCGAATCCGGCTGGGCCTCATCAATGTTAAAAGCATGACGGAGTTCCGACCAAAATATTTCAGCATTTGTGCAGTACATGAGTACATGGTGTAAGCTCTGCTGGAAAGGACATAGAGCACAATTGGCAGACCCCGCCAAAAGGAACCCTTTGTTCTCGAGCGACGTCTTAACAGGCAACACTTCTGTACGAAATTTTACAAAGAAATCTTTTATGCATGTTTTTACCGGGTATTTGCGCAGTTTGTTAAACAGTGTAGACCCTTTTAGGTTTTTGTGGCGGAGAACGGTACATTGGTGGCGGTATTGCCAGGTCAATAGTGTCCCAATACTGCATTTTCCGATTCGCCTGGGTTAGGTAATCCCAAGAAAATCTTGATTGAAAAAAATTAATAGCGTCTTTGATCTCTTTGTAATACCTAAGTACGGGAGCCCTTTTTGGGGCTCCTTCCGTACTCACTTGCCAGGACGACAGGTATCATTCCCCTAGGCACTTTAAGGATCTTGCCAGAACCGGATGGATTTCGTCCCGGAAAAACAGAAACCGATTAACTTTAATCTTTAGTTCTAGGTTAACGAGTCCCGTACCTCCTTTTGAAAGGCTAAGATACAAATTAGTTCGACGCATCCGTTCAAAGAAAGACTGCCAGATAAACATTGCACAAATCCTGTTAAACTTGTGGACTTCTACTTGACGGGACGGCACAACCTGTGTCGCATACCATACACTCGAAAAGTATACAGAGTTACAAACAAATGACCTATTAAAAAACAAGAGATACATTCCATGCCATTCACTCATTTTTCCGTGTGCCTTGTTCAAATGAATGCCTTCTCGGCCGGTGCTGAGTGATGAAGTTTCGAGTTCAATACCAGGATATTTGGATACTGAACACGACCAATTCATTCCCAAATACCGCTCGGGTTTTGTGATCCATGGGCCCAGCCAAGACCCAGTCGATTTTGGCATATTCATGACTGCCCCTGATGCGTTGGAGAAATCCTTTAAATGTTTTACTGCAAGCTCCAGTTCTCGCTTAGACGAACATACAATTGCAACATCATCAACATAGGCTAGTATTTTAGTTGCGCCTGTACTGCTCCACCGAGAGGCTTGTGAAGTGGTACGTATAAAATGTGATAACATTTTGTTCGCCATCTGACGCCGCAGAACGCGCAAGTGGCGGTATAAAGCGCGACACATGTACGACGAAACCGTCCGATCCGACGTCCGATCAGGCAATACGACGGTCGGAAGCGAGGGTTTTCAACGCTCTCCGGTGCTACGAAAACCCTCGCCCCCGAAGGTCATTCCGGCAGTTCGCACGTCGGACCGGACTGTTTCGTCGTACATGTGTTTCGCGCTTAAACCGATCTCACTAAGCGTTCGGCGCATGCCTGACGCCGCCATAACTTTAGTTCACAGGAGGCAAACGGCAGTGCACGAGAGGCCTCGTGCCGTCTCGTGCTGTACTCGCGAAGTACTCCAACGAGGTTGTCGCAAATGAAGATATAGGGAGTATTCACAGTACGCCATATTTGTGGGTGCTCTTTAGAGCGCTTGCTCAGAACGAGATCACATAAATAGGCTGCTAAGACCAGCAATCTTGATGGTGCAGAATGCACGTTGGAGAAGAACTGCGAAAGCTCGCCATGAGCACGCGCTCAGCAGTCGCGCACACAGGTATGGCCGCCGGTGAATACTCCCTAAACGATAGTTCCCTCGATTTATGGCGGCAGCGGTGACGTAGTCAAACGGGCTGGTGAGATCGGTCGATAGACCTGCTAAATTAAATTACGGGCTGGCGTCTGCAGTCGTAACTGTTCTAAAGCAAAAGCCTCAAAACAATTTTTATCGTGCACACGCGTTCGTCAACGCCTTTTGGGTTATTTACTTCGAATCTTTGGCAGTTTGATACTTTAGACCCATGTTACGGATAAAAAAACAGGACGTGGGATGGCCAAAAACAAACATGATTTTCGTGTAAGGCTCGTCAAATTGAGGCGCTGGAGAAATGCAGCCTTCTGCGTTAAGTCCTTATTTCGAACTCTTTTTGTTCGCCTTCCGCCCATTGAAAAGCATGCGGGAAGGGCCTTAGAATGCACCTGGTATCGCTGCGCCGCGGCGTTCTTCCGCAAGATAAAGTTCGTCTGCGTTCCTCGCCGTCACCATGGCAACGAACGCCGAATGACTGGAAGCACGCACGGTACCGCCGCGTGAAGCCAGCAACAGCTGACGCCATTTTACGAACGCCGTCTGCTAGCCAAAGCCGAACGCGGTATGTCAGATCAACCGCCTCCGCCGGTGCTCGATCGCCTTGCGGTACCGTGCGTGCTTCCAGTCATTCGGCGTTCGTTGCCATGGTGACGGCGAGGAACGCAGACGAACTTTATCTTGCGGAAGAACGCCGCGGCGCAGCGATACCAGGTGCGTTCTAAGGCCCTTCCCACCCTTCCCGCAAGCTTTTCAATGGGCGGAAGGCGAACAAAAAGCGTTCAAAATAAGGACTTAACGCAGAAGGCTGCATTTCTCCAGCGCCTCATAATTTGACGAGCCTCACCCGAAAATCATGTTTTTTGGCCATCCCGTGTCCTGTTTTTTTTTATCCGTAACATGGGTCTAAAGTATCAAACTGCCGGTAATTTAGCAATAGGTTTATTGGGTAGCTCCGACCATTGCACACACTGCATGAGGGCTTATGCTTCCAAGCGCAATCTAACTAAAGGAGTTCGCGCTTGAGTGTGCAAGTGTGCAGGGATTATACAACAGAGGGCACACTTTCGAAAGGGATGAGAGTAAATACTACTCGTGGCAAACATGAAAAATACACTGCGAGAACTTGCTGTGATATGTGGAGAGAAAGCGGACATATTGGGTTTGAGTTTTAGTAATGACATGTCTGGACTAATGCTGTTCATCAACGAAATGCAACCCCTGAAAATACAAGATATTGTAATAGATGGACCATGTAGAAAAATACAGATATCTAGAGGTAGGGCTCAATGAGTGAAGAAAATATCTAGAAGAGCACGAAGAAAATATAATTAGGAAATGGAATATAAATTCAGATAATATGAAACTCGAGGCAGTATGGAACTATAACAGACATGAAGTGGTCAGGTGTGTATGGAAAAGAGTGATGGTGCCTGGACTCTCTTTTGGCAATAGGGTACTGTGCATGATGTCAGAGATTTAATCAGCATTGAAAATTCGACAAAGGAGCGTGGGTAGATTGGCACTGGGAGCATATGAGAACACGCGAAGTGAGTGGATGTACGGGGAAATGGGCTGGTCTATTTTGAGAGCAAACGAGCAATTAGAAATTTGAAGATCGAACAAAGGTTTACTGAAAGGGAGAGTACGCGGTAGGCACTGAAAGTGTACAAAACAATTTTACACAAAAAAAACTAAAACACAAGCCAGAGAACCCGAACACAAAGACTGACATTTAAGTAACTACACACTAGGGATGGGGCTGTGCAAAGTAGATCGGTGGAAATGAAAGCAAAAGAAGCAGATAGGAAATGTAGGAAGGAAGAGTGCACAAGAAATCAGTTTTAGCGATGTACAGGTAACAAAAACAGAAAATAAGAAAGAAACAGGTGCATTATCATTCTCGGGTAAGCTCTTTACTGTTTGAGGAGAGAACGTGGGAAGTTAAGGACAAATAGGGCTACATTTCAAAAGATAGGCACATCTGCGCTGTATAGTGATATCGAGACGCTAGAACGCGAGGTCATGAAGCGCACTGGGCTTATATATTTATTTCAAATGCTGTCAACCCTTACGGATTATTTCAACATGTATTTGCGCATGTATTTGTGCATACATCGAAGCATATTTAGTGAGGCCCTTCTGCTGTGCTGATCAACTTACACGATCCGATCCGTCCTCTTGCAGGAGCATTAAAAGACCGCCAACCAGTCTCCCGCTAAGCGATCATTGCGCTAACCACCGCAAGTATTGACAATGCAATATTTAATGGACGTTACAAGGAGCGGTATTAGGAGAGGCATTGCTTGTACCCATTAAAGCGAAAGCACGCGGAGAAGTAAAACGCAACAGCGCCTGCTTAAGGTCAAGAGAGCCCGTAGGAGCGCGTCCACTGAAGACAAAACGCCATAACGTAGTTCTTCTTTGGACCCACTATGCGGGTCATCAGTTTCGAGGCTGAGTCGCAGATCAACGCTCCTCTACGTAGAGTCGCTGAGAGTTTAAGGAGGGCGTCACCAGTGCCAAGCATCTAATTAGAACATCGAAGCTCGAATGCGACGAAGCGTGAACATCACAGGCCGTTTCTTCAGCTGTCTGGGAAGATAAACTGCGTCTCCTCTCAACTCTTTGGTGCCATCCACGTTTTCAGGTTTTCTTTGCCTTGATCATTGACATGCAGCTTAAGAAAGCCCGAGCGGGGCGAGGGCCCTAATCAACGAGGTAGAGGGGCTTAGAGCGATAAACTGGAAGCCCCCACCTGGCCGCCGCCATGTTGCGTATTTTTGACCACTAGACACGTGACCTTATAGTTTTACGTCTAGATTTTAACCAAGTACCGCGCACAGATAATTGCTTATTCATCTTTAATAACAGTGCCGACGAGATAAGCTATGTTTCGTTCGTGACAAGTGCAAAAAATGCGCTTTCGCGACAAAAACTTGGGTAGCTTCCCTATGGCTCCCCGCTAGATGCCGTTAGCCGCGGTGCTGTATTTGGGGTTTTATCGGAGCTAGACACTGTTCTCAGGGGCTAAAAGTATTGAAAAAAAGTTTATCGTGTTTTTTTTTTAAAAGATTGCCATACAAATCTCGGCTCAGTTTTGCGTAAAAGCCTCAGGATTTGGTACGGTCACGTGTCTAGTGGTCAAAAAAATTGTACAACATGGAGGCAGCCAGGAAAACGAAGGAGGGGGGGGGGGCTCACTTTTGCCTGGTGAACATGTTGGTCGCTCTACACCCTTCTTCATCGTTGGCACTAATCAACACGGCGAAAGTAAGCGGGGAGCTGGCCAATCGCAGCAGTCGGCAATGTCCCCCCTCCCCCCCCCCCCCGCTTACTCCTCCGTGTAGATGAGGGCCCCAGAACTCCGGAGTGCGAGTCACAGTGTCAAAAGCATGCAGAGAATAAGCCACGCCCAGCGATCCTCAAGCTGGATAATTAGGCCCATTTCTGAGAGCACAGTCACGTGGCATCGCTGATAAAGGTACATTTGTCGTTTTAGAGCCCAGCTCTTAGGCGCCCGTTTCCGGCTTGAGCGGCGTCGGCGTCGCCGTCGGCGTAACCCCGAGGTGCATGATGGGTAAACTTCTCCGCTAAATTTAGCGGAAAATTTTCCCCGCTATGTCTAGCGGAAACTTTTCCCCGCTAAATCTAGCGGAAAATGTTCCCCGCTAAATCTAGCGGAAAATTTTCCCCGCTAAATTTAGCGAAAAAGTTTCCCGCTAAATCTAGCGGAAAATTTTCTCCCCCCTCGAGGTCACGTGACCCCCAAACCACGTGACCCCCCCCCCCCCGTGCTTTCCCTCCTCCTCAAGAGCTGCGCTATAATTCGGCGTTACAGGGAGTTGTAAACGGCTTTCATTTTTATACGCCGTTCAAGGAAGGCCAACCGGTGCGCCCCAGAGGAGTGCACTGAGCATTTATTTCGACCATTCTTTTGACGTGCAGCCGAAATCTCGGTTGCACCCCGCTTTCCACGCATTAAGCATCGGTCAGATCTTGGGCATCTCGGACGGCATAGGCATCGTTGATTTCTATGGAGAAAAGGTCGTGTCTTTCTCCTCTCTGTTAAGGTTTAGGAAAAATAAATGCGACGCTTCTACGTGAGAAGTACATGCCCATCCAGAAAGTAACGTTCGTTCATTCATTAGAGGGGCTTGTGTAGTTGCGTGATATCACCCGTAAGTAACATTCTGACGCTATTTTGTGAGACAGTGAATATTTTTTCGGTTTATGCTTTACGTTTGTCGCGTTAAAGTGAATAGATCGACCCGCCCAAGTCCTGTCTGCTATTCAAACATTGAAAGATCCGTCGACAAATCCGAGGAATTATAGACTTACCGCGATGAGCAAAGTAATAGTGTGAAAACGTGCTCAAATGTTTTAAAGAAGGCAACACAGCGTTCATGACGCATTGCGAAGCACCAGGCGGTCTCTGGTGACGGACGAGTTTGGGGAGAAAGTGAAGAAAACAGTTCTGAAGAACCTACGCATTGCAATTTCTGATCTTGCAACACACGTCTCTGAAGTTTAGAAATCATACTTTGCCGAATCGTCACAAAGCACCTTAGTAGCACAAAATGTTTTTCACGGTGGATGCCAACGATGTTAGCTCAAGACACAGGCAGGCAGACATTTAGGAGAAACATATCCCAATGCTTGCGTCACGATAAGACAAATGTCTTCACATAGAAACGGATTGCATCCAAAAATAGACTAAGATGGGCGCAATTCATTGAAAATAAGAAATCGCTCAAACAATGCTGCATATCTTTCTTATTTTCTAACGGAACTTGGTTTTGGAGAAGCTTCGTATTGCATGCATCCAGGTGGGTGCGTATACAAAACGTAACAAGGTAGTGCGAGACCAATCGCCGGCTGTTTACATTTTTATTCACAGCTGCAACGCCGTGATCGGCTCTATACTAGTGTAGGGTGTGTGCTTGGTTGTCTGTAAATATCTTGACGGGAAGAGTTTGCGTCCAACACTAGACTAGAAAAACAATGGACGAGAATGGCTCGGACGCGTTCGGGTTACCTACGGTTCTAATGTATATATCATTGAGTAGCGGAGGAAATGCTTGCTATTTGTCACCGATTGCGAAAGAGAATTTTGCAGACGCCGTTCCATCAACACGATAGCTGTATCAGATAGGGGAGCCATTTGATATGGCGAGCAATACGGCAACCGAGTGAGCTCGGCTGCCAAAGCGCCTTCCACTGCCAAAAAACAGTGAGTGTCCAGTGAAAGTACGACGCACTTGTAGGTTTCTGGAACAGCCTGAGACGACAACGTTTGACTTTGCACTGGGACTCTGCGTTCGGGCAACGACAGCCTCGAAGATCCAAGCATCTTCCTCTACCTTTACGCAACGGCATGACACTCGGATGGTGCCAACCCGGCTGCACTAGCCCGACGTCCTTCGACGCCTCCAATGAGCACGAGGCACAGTCGAGCTCTGACGTAGCACAGGCGTTCGATCTCACTCTTATGACACCGAAATGCTAGTGCACAGCTTTCGATTCCTCAAGGTGGGATTGGTTCGGGGCTCAGAATGCGCTGATGGCTGCTTACCGCGCACCTTTGTAAGGCTCGACTCCATGGAGCGAAGATGCCTCGAACGGCCATTTCGGCCCGCTGTTGCTCACTTTGGGCGTGCCGTCAGAACATGTATACAAAGTAGGGCTGTGCGATTGATCGATTAACCTACCGATTAATCGATTATTGCTTTAGTCGCGATTAATATTTTAACAGGTTAATCGGTAAAATTTTGCGTAATAAATAAAAGTAAAAATCCAAAGCTTTCAACACGCAGATCTTGACGAGTACACCTGTATGAAGGGAATACTTTAGGTAAATTTTATCCTAAAGCAAACTGTAGGAACAAAATTTGTAACTCCAAACAGTTGCAGAAGGTTACACGTGTCTCGGAAGCTCCAACGCCGTTCGAGTGTCCGTTTAAGGCAGCAGAGACTATAATGAATGATCAAAGGAGGTCGCTTTTGCCAGAAAATATCAACGAACTTCTTTGCCTCGTGCAGCTGAAGTAATAATCTGAGTGTGAGTGTCTTGGAGCTGCTATAAACTGCACATTGAGGTTGATTCGAAATCAAATTTTATATGGCGCCGTTTGTCACATATTCAACAAAGGCACAACCACTTTTCTTTAAATATTATTCATGGAAATGAACAAGATCGATTAATCGATTAATGGATCAATTAAAAGATTGCGATTAATCGGGTTAAAAGTTTTAATCAACGCCCAGCCCTAATACAAAGCGATCGTGCAGCCGGTCCAAGTTCGCCGGATGTTCGCCACGTTTTGACTAAGGCTCGACTCCGTGGAGTTGAGCACGGGTGGTAAAGCATTAAGGCTCGAGTCCCACTGCTTGTACAGAATGCAAAGGACGCGCTGTGCGTTCCAGACGTAGGGAACCGCTTTTGCACATCCGATACGAGCCCTTCGGTACGAACTGCGAGTCTTCTCTGGTAGCGCATGTGCAGTTCGTATGGCTTGTTCAAAAAAGGTTCACAAGAACTCCCTATTATGACCCTTTACGGATACAACTGAAGCAAGTTCCAAGCATACCTGCATTTGTACGCATTGAACATGTCTGCAGGGAGAGATTCAACACACCATTGTCCGGTCATTCCCGCCAGACAGATGAGGAAAACAAACACAAAAAACGTCCATATTCTTTGCGTTTCTACAATCAGTCGACCTCAAGGAATTCGAGAAGCCAAAAATCACAAATAAACACGTTTGTTCGAAGCATAGTTCCAAGCTGCTGGCACGTTGTTACTTTTTCTCGTCTGAGGTCCCCTGCCATGCCGCAGTCTTTGACTGCCCCATCTGCGTGTTTGGTTGACAGCCGTCTTCCCTCGCCCTGGATGCACCGCTCGACGAGCTCCACACGTGTGACGGCGCGGCGCTGGAAGCGGCAGCTGAAGAGGAAAAAATTAGGGCAGGAAGGAAAGCAGTGCGGCTTGCCACTTAAGATTGGCCCCTGTCAACTGGATCCAGGGGTGTGTGGTTTATTGCGGTGCCATCGAGTGGGCCGCAGAGGTCCCGATTGCCTGCGCCTTCGGCGACGTGATGGCCCGTTTCGCACCCGGGAATTGAAGATCCTTCCTTTCGAAAGTAACGACTGCCAACGCACGACGAAGCGTACGTTTCGGGTGCAGAACGGCGCCTCTTAGTTCGTTCTGCTGCTGTGCGGTGACATTTGTTTCCCATAAACATCTAGCTCTCGAATTTTCGTATATTTTTCGGTCGCATTTCGGTTGTGCGTCATTACGTTTTGTCGCATTGCTCGCGGGCGCCAAACCAGCAGAATTTCATCTGTGGATATACATTTAAAAAAAAAAATAACAAGAACAAAAAAAAAATAAGAACAAGAAAAGCATTTTTATTGTTTCGATAAGACCTTTCGCAGCATCTCACATCAAGCGCGACGCTAGAATGCGGTGACGCCAAGACGGGCGCGTCTGCCACTTGGCGGCGGTCTTGCCGAGCTTCAGCATGTATGCCCCTTAGGGCGCGTCCACTAACGGTGACGTCATGCGCAGGCCTCGTCTCCTATAGCTGGTATTGCTTTGATCCTGGCATCCTCACTAACAGCTTGACAGGGCACGCATCGAGTCCCGGGCATCTTATTCTAGCTCGGCTAATCAATGGGGTTGCGGCACTCGTCACTGAGAACGTCGAGAAGAAAATCCCAAGCAAGAAGCACATAAGAAGCGAACAAGGTGTCAGTGGCTTAAGTGCGGGGAGATTCAAATTTCCCGTTGCAACTTGCAAGCACCACCCGAGCCTTGCAAACGTCGGCTATTGAAACCCGCAGCAATGAGCCCGCCCAATTCGCAACATGCAACCTCATGCGGCAGGCGCCATTATTAATACCAAGTAGCAGCAAGAAAGATCAGAGCCACGGTCTGCACAATTCCTCGAGCAATTCTCATTGTCAAAATTCTCTTCCATCTACGTGCCCGCAGAAGGCTCGATGATGTGGCAATGTACGGAAGGAACTCGGAGACTGAGGGATACGACAAAAGGCGTTTCGACTTCTTCTCACCCTTAGCATGACTCTCGAGCGTATGAAGCTTCATGCTCGGTGTCACCGACAACAGTTTAGTTCTGAGTGGACATGATTTTCTGGTCTGTTCAATCGCCGAGCTCTTTCTGTACATTGCAGTCGTATTCGAGATCTAACTCTATTCTGAGATTCGCTGGGATCCTTCCGGGTTCGCCGTATTTGACGGCTACTTGCGTGTTCTGCGGAAAAGTGAAACCACGGTCCTTTTCTTGGTAAAGCGAAATACTTCTCTAGGGGAATACATCCTACTCCCCGATAATATCGGCTTCGACGAGGGCAGCTTTAGCACAGTTTGAATGAATGGATGAACAGCAACCTTGGGTTTTTTCGCATTTAATTCGGAGTGATGGGAGACGGCGCCTCTTTCCATGGAAGTCGCGGTTAATTATCAGGCATTCCCGCCGGTGGTCGAAAGGCGCGCCGCAGGCCGTTCGGTCGAAGCAAGTGTTTGCTCAACATGTGTTGTACCTCGTTCCCTAAGCATTTTGAGAGCAAAAAGATGTGGTCTTTTTCGGCGCAGCGAGACGTTCAATTCACCAGGGGAGAAATTGGCGCAGTAGGCGCGCTGTCTGATGCAAATGAGCGGAGAAGGATGTACTCCCCAAGTGAAGTATTTGGAGTAAAGCGCACGCAGTAACATCGCAATCTGGGCCCTCCTCCTTTGCGCGTGCCACCCTTTGGTCGGGCCCTTGCCGAGAATCGGGACGAACGTATCGGCAGCGAGGTCTCCTTGGAGGGGCACGTGACACCGGCGTCGTCTCACTTGTTATCGGGGGAAAGGGATCCCGGCCAACTGGGCAGCCCGGCAGCCCAACGCGCATTTCCCTCCACGCTCCGCACGTGAGAACATGCGGCATCTTGGTTCTCCCGGCCAACCCTCACACCGGCTCCTCCGCTATCGCCCGCTGCCTGCGCTGCCCTGACTGCACCTCGCCACTGCGATCCCCGCTCCGCTGTTTTGTCTCAGGTACTCAACGTTCGTCGTAGCACTCGTTTGTTCCTTTTTTTTTTCTTTTTTCAGTTAGCGCATGCCGGTCGAGCGCGACGCCTCCGGCTTGGCGTTCCGGCCGGCAAGCGCGGTGAACCGTTCATGCTCTCGCGGGGCTCGTTTGCCAAAGTGGGCAGCACATGCCGCTTAACCCTCAACCATGCGCGCTCGACTGTTCTTTTTGTAAACGGTTGAATGGTCTGTGCTGGAGGATTAATTTTCTCTCCCGTGGGTAGGGGTGCTGAACGCCCGTGTGTACCGTTTAATTGAATCGGAATTGCTCGAGTTTCCGCGCATCCATTTTCAACGCCGACGAAAGCCTTGCACGCGCGTTTCTTGCTTCCTCAACAGCGCCGGAGAAAGTTGTCCCTGACTGTGGAGCTTTAAACCCCTTCGAAAGTCACTTGCCCATTGTTAAAAGCTGTGAATCACTGCAGAATGGCGGGACAAGCGTCACCACATAACTTGAGATTCTAAAACTACATTAACTAAAAATGATGTGGCATTTATGGAGTTACTAGGGTCCCGAGATCGGCGGTGTGTTCTGTGTCAGTCATTTTGCAGTCATCCCACAGCTTCCAACAGAGGGCACACTTTCGAAAGGTGTCTATTGTGGGTTCATGTACGGAAGCCCGAGCTCGTACCTTAACAACATGCCACTTCGGGGTGCCCCCTGTGCTCTTGTGTGCACACGAGGATGGACAGAACCAGAACCTCCGCTCGCAGGGGTTTATCCAGTACTATTACTCTTTGTGTGTGCGTGTGTGTGTGTGGGGGGGGGGGGGGGGGGGCGAAATATCCGGACAGAGGGGTGTACTCTACATGGAAGCTCAGGCGAGTTAGTGATACGTGACTGAGTTCATACTATACTCCTTTTGTCCTTATTTGTAACGCGCATGTGTACGTTAAGTTTTTGTTCCGGGTGTGCAATATATTCTAGTACTTGGCGTAGGAAATCGGACACTGGGAATGGGCATACATTGAGGGGTCGATCTGCCCGTGCTATGTGGCGATACTGGTTCATCGCTGATAGTCTCCGATATCTTAGACGTGCATCACGCGGTCATTATTACCCGACCGCACGCAGGGACGAGCACTGAAGCCAGGTTGTCTGGGGTCTCGGCAGCGCCAGCATTGGGTCCAGTTGCCCGGAACTGCGATGCACTGGCACACTGGGCCACCGATCCCCCCTTCACGCAGCGCGGCGTTACTACGCACTCGGCGCACTTCTCGTAGGAATTCGTAGGGCACTACCCTTGAACTGATAGGCGGTCATTTGAACGCCTCTCGTCTCTACCTCGATAGCGTCCGTAATCGCAGTGTTGAGAGCTTTTCCGGTTCGCGCTCTGACGATCTCCGAGGTCAGGCACCCGGCGCGGCGTCGTCGGAGCCGCGATTGAGAGTGAAAACGGACAACGTGGAGCGTTGCGCCCGCCTCTCGGCGCACCGAGTCTGACCACGTGCTCGAATGTAGAAAGGAGTCGAGCCGGGAATCACGATCCCCTTTTTTCTTTTTTTCCAGCCTGCTATGGTCTGTTCCCACCACTGGGAATGACGTCCTTCATGTTGATGTAGTAGATGTAGTAGTTGGCGTTGTAGGGCGTCCGTCGTCGATCTTACCGAATTCTCGAAAAAGATCACCCGACGCCCGCGGGAATTAAACCTGAGTCCACTGGGTGCAAAGTGGAGTAATAAAAGTAATTGTGTCGTGTGTACGTTTAGACAGCCGGAAGTTAGTGAACCCCAGTGAACGTGGGGTGTCTCAGCTGCAGACGAGAAATTTAGCCAGTGCAGTACAAACCGCTAGCCTGGGGTCTTGAACGAGAACCACCCAGTAGTGATACATGACCGCACGCCGGTACGATGCTCATCCATTCGTCGTCATCACTATGAGCTGGGCAAAAGAATATAGAGGGTCGGCGCTCCCAATGCATTGATGTGTAGTGTGCGTGCAGGCCTCTTTCCGAGTGTGCGACAGAGGCCCCAGCGCCTGCTGCCAAGTGTTGTTCACATCATCCATGCTGGTTGCTTACAGGTGAAAGCTCACTCGACGCTATTTAATGCGTATAATGATCTCGCATTATACAACTTCATCACGTACATTGCTGTTGTACTCAAGTCTATAACTAATGCACTAAAAAAAACGGTTTCCATTTTTGCGTATACACCTCTGTGATTCGAACATTTTTCGGTCTAGTATTGGTTGCTAAATGAAATTGACGCGGCTGTGATCCCACATACGACGAACGCAATGAAGCTGACGCAATAGTCGTATGAATTTCACCTCGCATCGATGTACGCCGCCATGGTAGCGATTTTCACCGCGACGTCCTGAAATCTCTTTCGAGAGGTTACACGCGGGCCTTTGGAGGCACTAGGCACGCGCGGATATGCTTGCCCAATCATCGTCCGCGTTGCGTTCTGTGCCCCTTGTTTTTCTGTGCCCACTGTTGCCTGTAGACATAGGTTGTATTCACTCCTTTGATGAACACGGTAGTGAATTCATTACAAAGATAAAATTTGAAGCAGGATGGAGTGAGCATGTCTGGTAACGTTTTCAATTTTTTATGCGTCGTTTTTTTGTTTTTTTGGCTACAAACTCAGTGGCGCCATCTATTGGGTAGCCCGGCACACTTCCGGTTCATGTATATTTCCTAACTTTTTGCTCATAATTCTTTTAGTATAAGAGTGAATGAAGTCAGACAGTGCTATAAGTGGCCATTTCCAGAAGATAGCGTGTATATTTGATTTGGCAAATACTGCGAAACCCGCCATCTAGTTCAGAACCGGAAGTGGTTGGGGGAAATTTGCATGCTGGCGCCACCACGTTTCAACTCTCGCGAGAAAGAGCGAGCTAAACGAGAATTTTTGAAACGTTCACAAATTTTACAATGTCATATCTTGCTTGAGATATGTACGAATTATTTTAGTTTATACGAAGCATTTAAGACGAACTACGTTCATGGTTTTGTTTTTGTGCTCATAGTTTGATGTTTTCTTTTATAATATGAATACAAGCGCCTTACTACGTACGGATGAGGTTAGAGGAAAGGCCTATTTTCGCACAAGCCACTATAACATAAGTTGTGTGCAGTATAATCCTTACCAAAATCCTTACCAACTGTGGTCTGTAATAGTCGGCATATGCCTGCCACCGCGCCCTTCGCATTTCTGAAGGCGGAGGTAGATCAAGATCGTCAATTACCTACCTATTGCTTTGCTGTCAATCCCAGTGAGCTCTAAGCCAAATAATATACAGTCGCAATTTATATGAAGGTGAGCGGGTGAACGACGACACTTGGTTCGCAAAGCGCACACGCCGCCACAACCGCCGCCTCATGATGCGCTCTGCACAGAGCGGTCACAAAGGTCGCGTTTTCACCTTAATATGTATCACGACTCTACTGTTATCGTTAACAGCACCATATTGAAGCATTGAGGCTCCTTTACGGCCCTTTTATAGCACTGCCACCGGGAGAAATGTGGAAATCAGGCCATCCCTCGGTTACAAACCGGCTGCATGGAAAGTTTTCATCAGGTGTTTTGAGAGCCATGGCATATAGTCGGTTGTTTGCGGATGGAGCGCGACATAAAGACCTTCCTTCGGTTTGGAGTATAGCTAACCGTCGGAGGGACTGGAAGACAGGTATTTCCTACATCGGCGTTTAAAATTTCATTCTTACGGGGGATTGTTGAATATGCTTCTATCAATAGCCCTTTTAGACGTGACAGGGAGAGAAAATTGATAAATAAATGTTTAATACAGAAAGTTACACCGAGTTCTTTTGACATAAGTCATCTCGTTGGTTAACAACCATAAGCCTCAGACAGTCCATTTCGATCGTCTCGCACCATACCACCCTAAGTGAACGCTCATGCAGGCCTCGAGACGAGCAGCTGTACAGGGAGGGGTGCAGAGTTGTGGAACACGAACGGTCACACCGCAAAGAGTATCATGGAAGACGATGTCTTGCAACACAGCAAGAAAGAAGATGAGCCAATGTGTTTGTGAAGGAATAGATGCCATTCGAGGCTGACGGCGGAACGTGACGAAACAAGGCCTTCGAATTACCTTCTACCATAGCGAAAAATCGCGGTTCACGTGGGTTGGCTAACCACGTCGGACTGTTTGCCTGTCACATGACCTTTTCTATACTTACGACCACGTCACCTGGGGCGCGCCCACGGGGAGTGTTGTCCCCTGATGCGGCCGATAAAGTTTCGTCCCATCCCACTAGATGGGGCCATTCCTCGGCTGTTCAAGGAGTGCTAGAAATGCCCCGCGGAAAGCGGTATGTGTGCGCCCGGTACGGTCACAAATTGTTTATGAATGATTTCCTTTCGCACCATTATTTAACGATAATTCACCGAATGAACGACTCTACTCTCAAAGCACCCCTTAAAAAAAGAAAAGAAAAACTTTGTCCTCCTGTCACTTTTCGCTTTCTCTTCCATGGTTGGTTGTTCCTAGGTTTCTCGCCCCAGTCTCGAGTAATCCAACAAAATAGTTACCTTTGCGAATAATGGCCTTGATGCAGTCGTGTCGGATCGCGGTGGGGGGGGGGGGGGTTCGTGGAAGCTAACACCCACTGCTTTTTCCTCGTTCTGGTTTACAAAACAAAACATAGCAGTATACCATCGCGTTAACTCCTAGATGTTCGCTAACATCAGTCGGACACGATTAAAACCATAAAGAAATCGCTGTGGCTAGCGTTACGTCCGAACGGAGCACTGAAACGCGTATACCTAACCCTCCCCCCCCCCGCCCTCCTCTCTCTCCCCGTGAACCTAGGGAAGCCGGAGATTTGGACGTAACTTGGGTTATGTCGGACGTAACGCTAGACACTTCGTAAAGAAATTACATACTATTTCATAAAATGATTAAAAACCACGGGAACGCAGCTCGTGCACTAAATAAACGTGGGCCGCGGATTCTCTCGCACAAAGCAGGGAGGCACTCACTTGATCGAATGACATTTGAGCGAACGCCCACGTTTCACCGAATGACACTAGCGAATAGTCGGACGCCGCGAAGTGGTGTTTCCGGGCGGGCCAAATGGGTTCTCATTTTTGTAATGAGCCAACGCAGACTGTCGCCGCGAATTGGCGTGAGCGCAGCGCGGCGGATGGGTTAACGCGCGCCCCCGTTATTCGCTAAAACGTCAATTCGCTCAAATGTCGCTGTTCGCTAAAATGTCATTCGCTCATGTGATATGGACTCGGCACGAGCGTGTGGCGTGGTCGTAAGTATAGAGGAGGTCGTGGCATGTCATACAGGAGAGTTTGTTTACATTCCATAATAGGTCCAATCGGTGACTTCATGCTTATTTGAGACACCAGAGGGCGTCTCACTGCCCTAGCATGTTTCAGAAGCCGGCGTGTTTCCTGCGAAGTCTCCCGCAGCCACCTCCACGTGTCCTCGACTATCTTGTTCTAAATCAGGCTAGACTGATTCGTGCGTGGGTTCAGGTATGCAAAAGGTGCACCCCCTCACGTATCCAATCCGCAGAGCTACGTGTTTACACTGGCTTGGTTGCCATTCAAAACAGCGATCGGAAGCCCTTTCTTGACAGCTCCGCTGGCGACGCTGGTGGGGCGATGAAGGCCATCTGCCAGCCTGAATCTCAGTCGGGCACAGAGACCATTCAGAGCCCGTCCTCGACCGGGTTGGCTATGATGGGAGTGTCCGCCGGAGTCCACAAGGCGATGAAACGCCCTCGCGTCGGCCAAAAGCGGCAGACGTCAGCGCTGCGCGTGAGGTAAATATAGCGCGCTCGTAAGATCAGGCGCCAACAGACCCATTAGCTATTTTCTCAAAGGTTTTCTTGCTTCATTGCGTGCTGCCGATATAGTAGGATGAATGGTTTTGTAAGCAAAGAGAGTTGTTTTAATGTTTCCCCTCTACGTCTTCATTCATGGACATGGGGTCTATATTATCTGTCTAATGGCCGGAAGTTGACCTTTTAAGCTGCAAAACGTTGCGATCTTGGCAAATTATGCTAGGTCTCATATTGGGCAGCCTGGGGGACGAGTAACTCGACATTTTCTCTTGCACGAGGCAGCATGTCCAGAGATGATTTGTGCGTGCTTACACAGCATGGAGTCAGTCTGGCTTTGAAGTATGCGGCCTTAATCACACCACGGCTATAGTGGGTAATCCCACTCGTACTGTAGAACTGCTAACCGTTACGTGACAGCAGTGTTGTACGGAACGGCGTTCCTGGAACTAGTTCCTAGGAGGAACGAAGGAACGCCGCCGGTCCATTTAGCATCAGTGGAACTGGAACGGGAACTCGTTACATTTTTACTGGAACGGAAAAAGGAACGGCGTTCCTTTTTTTCGTCCAGTGGGGTAATTTTTAATTTATTTTTAAGAGAGAAATTCTCAAATATATAAAAATTATCATTACGAAGAGCAGGGTCTCGTTAACGTTTTGTTACTTTGGGTTTGTTTTGTGGGGTTCTCGCTTGGTAACAGTTGGGCACAGGAGACCTAATGGACACTGATACGTTTTTTAAGTGCCCGAGACTGCGGTACAAAAAACCAAAAGTTTTAGTCGAAGAAAAAGACACAGAAAGAGGGACGTCTCAAACTCAGCTACTTTCTTTGTTTACACAAATCCTGATACACCCAGAAATCTAAAGCCGACTGCAGCCATCACTGAACTTTCACAAAAAGGACTGCAGTTACAACAGAAGAACAGGTTACCAGACTTGGAACGCAACCTTGTATCCTGAACATTGGTCACTCAAAATATACACAAAAATTAACCTTCATTCCTTCTCCCCTTGTTCCCTACCTTAAAACTGAACAACGAATCCAACCTTCACGAAGGACTGGTAGTTTTCAAGACTGGCTTTGCAAAAGTCCTACCCTCTTCTTCACTTGCTCGTCTTGCGGACATAAACATCAAGAAACAAGTGTTGTTGAGTTAGGACAAGGGACTTTGTTAGATTGAAACGTGGAAGGTTGTAAAAATGTACGGTAGCAGTACATTTGACTCCTCTGAATCGCTCACCAGAAAGATGAATCCAAAGCTGAAAATTTTAAAGGTGAATATAACAACAAATGAAACCTTGTTTCCGCTTGTTTTCTTCTCCCGGTGTCCCTCCATCACGGCATTCAAATTCGTATCTTGCCATTTGATGGGATAGATAAAAAACAACAAAAACAACTTTTTTATCTAATTGAATATGGTAATCATTAAAAAACAAATGTAACGTATACGTAACGATACGTTCCATTTCTTAAACTGTAGCGAGAAGGAGGTTTTCTTTCAGATATTGAACTTGTAGCGGGAACGCGTTCCGAAAATCAGAAGGAACGAGGAACGAGTTCTCGTTCCTTATTTTGAGGAACGTGTACAACACTGCGTGATAGCTATGCAGCACCTCATTGTTTATAAACGAGTGCGTTTGCCTACAGGACATGTGGGCACCGCGCATTTCGCAGGAACCTATTTCTTAAAGAGCAAAGCATCTGCTCACGCTGGACGAATGAATGTATACTGTAAATGGCTTATTTTTCGCGGGCTCAATATTTCGGGATTTAGGTGAAAGCTCAAGTTTTGGAATAATTCTCGGGTTCTAATTTTCGCGACGCGGTGGGATCTCAATATAGATCCCAATGTGTTTACATTTTACCGGAATTGTTCGCGGGACCTATTTTTCGCGAATTGTGGGCTATTCGCGAAATTCGGGAAAATGAGGTCCTCGCGAAAAATAAGTCGTTTACAGTATAGAGCTAAACATTTTCGAACGGGTGGTGACGTGCTCTACGTAATCGGCGGTTCTAATCCTATAGCAGTTAATATTCACCTTGTTTAAAATAAAGACAACATCCACAACAGCAGCAGTATTCTATTCGCGACTCTAGCAAAACGGACGCCTCCAAGCGGGAAAACTGGGAACCAGCCGGTCCAGGTCGCTTTGCGCCCTTCCGCGTCTCTGTTGGCTTTCGCGGACGCGTGTTGTCGTCGCGGTGGCGAACAATGTAATTTGACGAAGGTCCGAAAATTTCGTAAGTTTGCTTGAGTGTTCTTTGGTGTGGTGAAGCCTCAGTAGATTGTTTCCTTCCATCACGTGTTTGAAAGCCCGTTTACTCCACAACACACGGTCGCGTGCTTTCGATTTCTTGGATGGGGAGGAATAACAGAAAAGCGTTTTGATTTCTTGTCTGTCTCGAATCACATTCCTTACTTCGTAACTGATAACGGGTTTCTTTATAAGGATGTAGAACAAGTGGACTGAGGACGACAGACCAGGCGTTTCACTGGAGGGAACACCAATGTTTCAGTCAAGTGAATGGGAAGGTTCGATAGCTGCTCTTCCTGAGTTTGGTTGTGTTCGATTAGCTTCAAGTTTGAGCCACCCACGCCGATCGGTGCGTTGGCTATTCATCGTGGCTGCTTTTCGCCGAAAGAGCCTGTGGACCACGCCGAAGGAGTTGAGCTGATTTCGCAATTACTTGATTCCGGAAAACCTGCTCACTGCTGCATACGATTAATGAGGGAAATTGTCTGCTTTCAAAGGGTGGGGGACGCGTCTCGCAAAGTTATACAGCCGTCACGGCATTATGATCTATCGCGCCTCCAATATTTATATTATACCCCCGTCGAAGCCAGCACCAATATACGTCTACATTGCTCAGGTTGACCCGCAACAAAAAATACTCATTTTCTCCGTCCAGGATTCGAAGTCAAGTTCAATGCAGAGAGGTTCTGCGTGAATCTCCGATAAGGACTCTCTTCAGTTTGTCCGCATTCCTCTCCGTGCTACCGGCTAGAACCATTTGGCTGAGTTTAAGTAGTATCTCTCTGTCTGTCAAATATAATTTTATTCAGCAGTTCACTTAATAGCTAGTCAACTAAGTTCATATTTCAACCCGAAGAATATACTAATATTGCTTTAGTGGGGCATAGTACGTAATATAATACAAAACCCGCAAATTCGTCAAAATGACTTCTCGATTGCTACTAAACCTGAATTGAAATACGAGTATCAGCTGCTTAGTGGGGCGCCCGCGGGTTAACATGCTCCTTGGCTTAAGAAGCGCTTGCTTAATTTTCGTAATTTTTCTGCAGCCTGTGTTGTTGACCGAGCAGACGACTGGAGCTGTTTCTTAAACGCGGGTACGCACAAAAGCTCGATTTCGTGGACAGATAAGTCGCATGGTCGAGACATGCGAGTTAGCTGAAAACTACTCTCGGTGGAACAATTCTGTAGTCATCGCCGCTTTCCTTAGCTGATCAAAACTGATTAGAGTCTATTACCATCTCTCCGGAGCCCATAGTTTCGGTTTTGAACGAAATCTCCGAAACGAAAGTTTGACATGAAAAAGAACAAACCCGGGAAAACAAAACTATGCTCTGCAAGTTTATGTGCACCGGCTAGACTTAACCGACGCAGTTCAAATACCTATAAAATTGGGCATTAAACAAAAGAAAATCTGTTAAATTGAATGCGCCACCCGTTCAGACGGTTCGGACGAGCCGACGCGACCTGGACTCAGCCTCCATGTTTGTTTGGTGGTAGCGCCCCTATAGGTCGCTGGACTCGCGAATATAAACGTTCACATCCATGTGAGGGAAGCGCTTTCTTTGCAAGCGGGTGCGCTCACTTTTTGCCTTACGGATCGCTAGACAGGGAGTAAGGGAACTATTTATCCTTCCCTCGACTTGTGCTTTGTTCGACAGTTAGGGACACCCCATTGGCGTGAAGTGAAAGACACAAGTCGCGTGACGTTCGCGAGATCGCAGAATGTTTCATTTGGTTTTACCTCGACGGATGAGAGGCACGCGCTCGCCGGTTCGCCATTCGTCTAGGGCATTCGGCAGATCGTCTCAGGACGATCTGCCGGATGCCTAGAGACGAGAAGCGCATTTCGAGCGCTTCTCGTCAACCGTCATTCTCATGTGAGTTCCCGCCTCCGATGACTGTTGTCTGGAAGCGGGCTCGCGCTATGAGACCGCCCTGAGAACTGCGCCGTGTAGGAACTATATACGCCAGCTCAGATTGCTCTTTCGTCAAGGCTGTCATCCGGTGCAGTGAAATCCTGTCTTCCCGACTTCCGTTGTGTCCTTTTCGAGATTGTAGACAATGCGTGAGAAACAGACTTAGCCAAACGTCATGTTTCGCTGAGTGTAAGGAACTACGTCCTTTTATTCGATGAAAAAAAAGTTGGGTAGACACGCAAAGAATGATGCGCCGCGAAATCAAAGAGTGAACCGTGTTTCTAAATACTCTCGTTCCGGTTTATTGGCTCCGAGTGAAGGATTCGGTGGTATGAACACGGGCTTTTGTGTGGGTACGAAGGAAGTGCTTATTTCCTGCCCACCCCACAACAGGTGAAGACTTGTCCCTCTTCACGTTCCCTGCGGACCGCATTGGGTAGCGTCCGCTCGCACTGAAGGATCCAGCCGAGTTTTCGAACTGGCTGATGTCGACCATTTTAGTGTCCGTGAAAAAAGGATGCAAAATGTTTACGTGGGAGCTCTGAAGAGTCTTAGTCAGATACGTGTTAGTGCATCACAAGCTATCTTCCAGCCCCATCACTGTTCGTCCGCGATGCGCAAAAGAATGCGCGAGCGAGGCACTCGTCGTCATGCTGACATCGCATAACTGGTCCTCTCCTGGTTGGTCCGCGGAGCGATTCCATGACCTGCTGCTATGTGGAGGTGCTTATCTGCTGCATTCTTCACTTGTATTAGACCTTACACTGCGTTTCAGCTTCGGGCCGAGCGCGGCCGATGTTATGAGACGAAGGGCCAATCAAATAGCGAAATAGGCACAACGTCATGGCGTGCTCTCTGCAGTTGATTGGACCAGCCGGTATTTGCCGTCTCTCTGTGCGTGCTCCTCCGCCGGCTAGTTCTATGAAGTGCAGACAGCACGCCATGACGTTGCGCTTTGCGCTCTGTTTGACTGGCCCTTCGGCTCATAACGTCGGCCGCGCTCGGACCTAAGCTGAAACGAAGATAGTAAATTACGATCGCTAAGATGAGACCTGCGACGCTTCAAATGCGCAGGGCGTGCCGTGTCCCGATCATTTTATTATCGCAGCCATGGGAAGACCGATGAACGAACCACGAAGCCATCAATAAGCCACGCCCTACATTTCTAACCTTGTCAGTGACTCTAGGGTTTTCTAGATCAAGTTGCTCTAAGCCAGAAATCGCGGCATTCCTTCTTGTGCTTCCTTCTTTCTATGCAACAATTTACGCGACGCAGCATTCCAAGAGTAAAACTTTGTATTCGTAAATGTGTCCCACATTTCAGTAAACATAGATGGCAGCACGGAGGAGGCGATTATCTAAACGGTGTAAAGCTGTTACATTGGGTCTGTTCGTGAAAAGGTTCCGACACCGTGAACCGTACTTCAACAGTGTAAAGGCACTTTTGCGAGGAGCGAAAGTATGGAGGCGAGCAGGTTGGGAAACATCGTATCGTCTTGTCCGTTGTTTTCTTTCTCCCTGTCTCAGGGTGTAGATTATGATATAAAAGGCTGTGTTGCTCCTCGCTTTCTTCCTAAAGGTGGTTTGCAGAATCAAGTGGAACCGGTTTATTGTGTGGCCGCGCACAAGTAGAAACCTAACACACACACACACACACGCACACACACACGCACACGCACGCACACACACACACACACACGCACACACAGACACAAACACACACACGCACGCACGCACACACACACACACACACACACACACATAAAAACATCTAGTTGATGAAGGTGCCAATTTGACGATTTCTCGCCCCGGAATAAGTTCGGTCGAACGGCTGACGGCGAGTCGTGGCAGTCTGGAGCCAGCGCGCGGTGCGGCGACCTTGCCATTATATTCCGGGAATGTGGGATACCGTTGGGCAGAGGCTGGCCACGTGAAGGCCGCCATTGCGGATGCCCACATGGGAGAGTGTACCAGGTACAGACGGATTGCACTCAATGTCCCCGCTCCCAATTTCCTCGTCTGGTCAGTCACCTTCTCCGAGCGAATATCCGCGTGCCGGAGTGACGGCCAACAACCCGGAGGGCCTCTTTTTGGGACCGCTTGTACCCGATCATTATCCAGCTGGTTGATCTCGCGGCGGCGCGGAGCTGATGAAACGTTGCGTGCTGTGTGCGGTCTCACGCGCAGTGGTGACAGGGGTTCTGTGCAGGAAGTGTGCGACGCCCCCTGTCTGTCGCCCGGTGCCCCTGCGAACGGAATGCGCCCGCGTACGGCGAGCCTCATCAGCGTCCTGGTGCTGCTGCCTGCTGTCCTGGGCAGGTCGCTGGTCGGACAGGAGCGCGCCCGCGCAGCTCCGTCGGGGTGAGTGGCTCCGAGGATGCGAATTTCCCTGTCGGTGGCCTCGCAACGCACACTGCCCGGGCTACCCACTTCTCTCTCGTCCGCGCATTAGGGAGTTGGGTTAGGCATCCTGAAGAAACATATTTTAAGGCGGGGATAACGGCGACCGCACGCGGGACCGGAAACGCCGACGCGCGCCATACGGTGCCTACGATCGGTGCGGTGGCGTATTGCGCGCAGTGTATTACGATTAACGGTTCGCTAAAGTTCGCTATTTTTAACTACTGTCAAAGACTTTATTTTCACGGGCTCGATATTTAGTGAATTTGGCGGTGTGTGCAATTCAGGGTTATTTCGCAGTTACAAAGGTTCGCGGCTGGCAGTGGTACTCTACGTATTAGTTACCATACGGTATTATTGTAACGAAGAAAACGACGCTCAACGTCCGCCGACGGGGCCAGAGAAAGAAGACCAAGTTAGCTTCCCCATTCTGGACAACAACCGCAATTTCTTATTACCTTCAGCGTACACACAATGATTTTTATTCTGACTCTAACAGTATATTCGCGGTATACTTTTATAAATATTTTTTATGTCGCGGAATCTGCTAAAATTAGGTCCTCGTGAAAATTCAGTTGTTCACAGTATACGGTCGCATTTTGTCATAGTTCCGATTTTTGTTTTTTTGTACACGTTTAACGCATATAAATAAACAATCAATTCTTGTTTCGGTTCATTTAATTTGGATGTCCGACGCATCGCATGGGTCCCTCACACAACAACGCCTTTCGAGCTGAAATAAATTCACGTAGTCGCGGTGCCTCCGTGATGAGCCAGTATCCCATAGCTGGCGCGTAGCAATCTAGTTACCTCCCAGGCGTTCTCTTGTTTACGAGACTCCCTGCCCTCTCTCTTCCAACAGCTTTTCCTGTCCAAGACACAAAGGGCCTCCCGACCAGGTGAGCACTCTTGCAGTGGTTCCGAAGCATGCGGCTGGATCCGAGTGCTGACGAGCATTGGTCGTCTCGTCACGCAGGCAGTCTTCTGCTCAAGTCGCACCTGAAGCTCCGCAACACACCTCCAGACGTGCTCACCGTGGCCGAGTCTGAGTCGCTGGTCGTGGAATGCGAGGCCGGCGGTAACCCTCCGCCGACCATTCACTGGCTGAAGAACGGTCGTAGGATTGACCAGGTACGGCGCATTCCCTCTGCAACCGCAGTGCTACAGCCTCATTGACGGATTATCTACGGAGATATGCTGTACTACACCAGGTTGATATTGGCCTCGAGTGCCGCAGGGAACATTGTAGACACGAGCATCTATTTATTCACTGGGATCGTTCGATTCACTTGCACCAGCCTCCACTGGTGCATATAAGTGTAGCGCGGTGCAAAAAAGTGCGGGGCAGTATATTCCCGGTAGGTGTTTTAAGATAGGCTGCGCCCGTAAACAGCAGTGTGCACCGAGTAAAGCTGGAACAAGAAATGCGGTGGCAGGCAACTCTAAATCCGCGGATACATCGTACAAAAACAGAACACTGTCTAAGGCGTGTTTGTATTACGGCGCTGTCACAAATATGCAGACAGGAGCATACATATAAGGCGTGACCTCAAATGTCGTCATATCTGCAGACCGTGTCTTTTGTAGAATGCATGAGCAGAGTGACAGCGGCTTATTGAGCCCCCTGTTATGTATCATACATGGGGAACTGACTCGTGCTCGCACAACAGATGATGATATACTATAACTCCACCATATTGATATAAGATATACAAGGAGCGTTAGGGGCGAGGGAATTTAGCTATGGAGGCTAGCTGTCTCTTTTGCAAAAGCTACAGCGGTCGAACAGCGGCCACCGAGCCTCTGACCTGGCCTCCGTACCGTTTGTGCTCCAAGCTTAAGTAAACCGAACTTAGTTCCGCTTTTCAACGTTGTTTTGCTATGTTCGTTTGCTCAGCCAGCAGATGAACCAGAACAATATGTCCCACGGGGGAAGATATATGATCTCTAGTTCGTAGCGTTGCGAGCTGCTTCCACTGCATGACGAACGCTGTAGCTTACCATAGTCAGTCTTTAACCCTCTGCCTATGATAAAACGGTGCGTTCTTCTGCTTTCTGTCACTGCGAGCATGATATCAAATAATGCAGCTTGTTTCCAATATTTGAATACGCGGTAAAAACGCCTGTCCGTGACATCCCCAGATTGAATTCAGATTGACAAATTATAACAATTTACGGAGGCAGTCAAGTGATTGACAAAGCCCTGGTCGATATCGTCCCCGAAATGCGACGTATCTGCGCTGTGACACTGAGAATGTCGTCCTAGTGTAAATACAATAACACCTAGACGCAAGGCCCTGGCACTGTTCCCTCTCCACAACACTAAACGTCACCCTATATGTCAAGACGCAGCTGGCCATTGGCCGCGCCACCGAAGGTCATCCAAATATGATAACAAATGTGAGATTGGGCGAATCAACAGTAGCACTGGCCGTTATCAGACCTTTTGGGTGACGTTATACGGAAGAGTAAGCAGGCCTTGTCAGTATCTAGGTGGTGTTGGCAAATCTCGTTTTGGGCTACATTGATTTTTTGACCCCGCGATCGTAGGGTTTTTTTACTCTCCGCGTGCTCTGTGAAGTAGTAGACAAGAGAACATGTTCTAGAATACCGATTAGGCCTTTTTCCGTTGAAATGTGTGATTTCATCCTCCCGTAGATTACCAACTCCCCAAACTAACGTTGATGCATCGAAGTAGTGGTTTGTTCCAGGTTTCCAGCGCCTCGTTTGATTAGAATAAAATGGGTCGTATCGGCATTGCCGCTTCCCCTCCTTTGTGTTGCGATGACATACGAGGCCTTCTTTCCAGGAGGATTCCGAGAACACGGATGAACTGTTCAGCAGCCAGAACGCAGTGCCCATGCTGGGCTTGAGCTTCACCCGGTCCCGGCTGTTTATTGACTGCGCCTCGGCCCAGTTCGACGAGGCCGAGTACACATGCGTAGCTGAGAACCCGTACCACCGCGTCAGCAAAACAACCAAGGTCAAAGTGTCCAAGATTGGCGGTGCTAGATCCAGCCCCATGTGTCTAGTCAAGAAGTCCTTCGGTGAGTCGGCGTCAGGTCCGCCTTTGGAACTCCACTGTATAGTCACAGTCCAAGAACAACACGGCATGGTAGGCATTTATCTAGGCATGTACAAGTTACTCAAAAAAAAAGAAGAAATTAAGTTACTTTTTTTCTTCTTCAATACATCAAGTTGTGAGTTTGCGCTTGTCTCTTCTCTCTCCCTCTTCACTGTTCCTTTCTGTTTGTGCGCAATTTTAACCATGTTCAATCATTACCAACTCGCCCAACTAACCACTTTACTACTAAAGTTACTGAGTATTTACCTCAAAAGTAATGTGAGTAGAGTAGAAATTACTCAAATGAGAACTAATTGAGTAAACCACTAACTACCCAAAAGATATAGTGAATCACTTCTGAAATCACTTTTTATATTATTTATGGTAACAAGGAAATGCGTACATATGTTTTAATCCGTTAGCGAAATCCGGCTAACCAAATATAAAGCCATTTTCTGGCTTGTGTTTTCATCAAAATGCTTGAATAGCTGATTCTGCTTGTGCGTGGTGTATGTTTTTTCTCTTTTTTTTAACTTTTCTTTTTATCAATGATGCACTGCGGATGTATCATTTCTACTTTGATGTTTCGCACTGCCTGAGCATGATTTTGAATACAGTGTTTGCTTTTTTATTATATCTTTTATGTAAAACCTTTGGGGGAATTACTATGGTTTCTCGACGCATCTTTGAGTCTTGGAAGACATTTATAGTTTTGGGAGGAGAGGCAATGTAAAAAATTTCACCTTTGCGTTGCCCCTTAGCACGCTTCTTTAAATAAAAGCGCCGAATAAGACAAGGACAAAGAAGTGTAACGACACAAGGCGCACTCGCAACTGTTGTTTATTTTGAAAAGTACATGCATTTTATAGGCCCCAGAACCCTGTTAGTCATCAGCGTGTCCCTCGCAATGCTTCTCTCAAATATTCAAACTCACTCTTTGACAGGCCGAGTGACGCTTCACTTATACACTCAACGCCCTTATCCCTAATTGCATACGCCTCGTGCACCTCTCTGCTTGTTCGGTCGCGATAACGAGCCAAAATCCCAATGTCATGTAGCAATGCGCGAGTGCGCCTTGTGTCGTTCCACTTCTTGCGAGTGCGCCTTGCGAGTGCGCCTTGTGTCGTTCCACTTCTTTGTCCTTGTCTTATTCGGCGCTTTTATTTAAAGAACCATGAACCAACTGGCCCAACTTTCCACTTTGCCCCTTAGCACGCGATTTTTCAAGTACACACGAACCACAGGAGCACCATATGAGCTTCAGAGCGGGTGCTAAATTGTGTTGACTCCTTTGGGTGAGGATGCAGTGTGTAATGGCAACACCTTCTGTAATGGGAGAGAGTTCCTGCGTTGGGGAGGAGCGGGGACGAGTCTTTTCTTCGTATGCGCAAAGTGCTTGTTTCCTTGCGCTTAAAAACACAAAAAAAAAACGCCAGCTTCTAGCGCTAATACCGCAGTTACTCGGCCTCACTTGGAAACAAACTCGAGACACACCTTCGCGTCTCGTGTACAGTTCCGGCTGCTGATGAGGCAAACAAAATAGCGTACAGAGCCCTGAAAAAAATAGCTTCCTCTCTGGATTGGCTTGGCTTCAAGACTTCCCCCTCTTTGCGAATATCAGCTGATCTTCAGACATCTTATCTGTTTTTGTGCGCTAATGTTTGTTTATGAGCAAACCTACCACTAAATTTTAAAAGTAATTTGTATTTTGAGTAGAGATTACTCGGAAAAATATTTAAAGTAAACTACTAATTACAGAAATAAAAATGTGATTTTAAGTTACTAAACTACTAAAAAAGAAGTTCAACTACAGTAACTTGAGTGAAGTAGTTGAATTACGTACAATATGCCTCGATCACGTCATCATCAGCAGGCAACCTCGCCGTATGAGAGCAAACACGAAGCCATTGGGGAACGAGGAGTGCTGAAATAAGTACCCATGCCCTACATTTCTTAAGTTATTGAGACCCTGCACGTTTAGAAAGCGATGTGAGTATCGTGAACTCTCATCAGGAAAGGTCATGAAAAGTGTGGAACCTGTTTGCAACATTTTTTACTCTAAATTACAATACATTTCTTGAGCCGGTTTTACCCTTTACTAATCTATTCTGCTGACGATATATCATGTATAGGTATGGTGAACAGAGCTCAGAAGCCCCAAAACATTCAGTTATACGCCTCCATTCATTGCTTCCCAATGTGTTAATTATCATACTTTTCAGTTACATCCTTTAGGCTGTAAATAAGCTTGCCCCAGGGTTAGCATCCCTAGGCTTTTGGCAAACATAATAAAATTAGGGTTCTAGCAATCTTAGTAGCATCCTATATTGTTTACGAGCAACAATTCAACAAGCAGCACGCACGATGTACTTTTGCGCATGCACAGAAACACAAACAGAGATGCAATCAAGCAGGCTTGATAACGGAATCAGGATTATGCTGACTGTTTCACCGCCTTATATAATCTACAATTGAGAGCATTTCATTCGCAGGTGACCGCCTTCAAAAATAAGAATGTTACAAGTATGTTGCTTTGTTTTTCTTAATATTTTACATAAAGCGTAATTTCTCAAAGTTCAAAGAATGCATCGCCAAGTCGCAAGCACTGGTATAGGCAAGAATTACTCAATATACTTGCCAAAGCAATCTCCCCTAAAACCTGTATGAAGCTGGTGTAAAGTCACTTACATCCTTTTCTTCAGCAGCACGTTTTTCCATACCGTTTTAGAGCTTTCAAAAATGAATGCTGTTCTGTCATAGCAGCCTCTTTTTCTACTTAAAATTGTGTATTTCTTAAAATAAGGGTACTGAAAGGGTGTATCTTGTGTAGCCATAAATGTAAATCTTTGGAACACCATTTTTACACCCTTAAAGATACACTCGAAAAAAAAAATTTAAGAGCCTTGCTTCGATACATATTTTTTATTATTTTTCAACGGGGAAAAAGTTTGCGCAATATTTACGCCGTTAGACGCAATTGAGGTGGAGGTCACGGCCCGCCCACAGATCAGTGGCCCGCCCATTATTACTGGATTGGAATTTGGCTTGGTTGCTCGGCCGAACGTGTTATTAAGCCTAGTGTCTATCAGTCGCGACTCGTCTAGTCTGGCGTCTGACCCCACCCGCTAAAGCAAACGCGTGGCACCCTCTGGCATCGTCTGCTATTACACCACCATTTGTCGTCATCTGCAACACACGCAAAAGGTGGCCATCGCTCGCGTCCGTCTGCTATTCCACACCCATCTAAAACTCTCCACAACGCTTGTAAGACGCGACCATGAAAGCGGCGTCCTAGCATGTCATCACGCGGGAGCCACAGTCCAATACAAGCGTCTATCAGCGTCTGTCCATAAGATGCAAAAAGCGACCGGAAAATTAAAAAAAAAATTAGCATAATAATCATACAGTTCTTTCAGATTTTCTGTTGTTGTTTTCTTTCATAGTGTTCGCGAGGAAGGTGGGTAAGCGTCGTGACGCGCAATTAAAACGCGATCTAAAAATATTTGCTTTAGCAAGTCAGGTGCGCTGCTCAAAAATTGAGAGCTTCGGGCGTTCCGAAGCGAAATGACGGAGACATACCTGGACATGCGAACGCCCCATTGATTCTAACGAAATGGCACGCAGTTTCTTTCCTGTGTAGGTTACCTCTCGGTATCGAAACCATGGTCGCAATCACGACGGTTGCACGATTCTCAAAGTAGCGGGGCCGCTTTTTCGTAAAGCGACACATTTATTCAGCATGAGAAGGCGCAAATAAACAAATCAAGCCAGATGGAGCAAAATATTAGACGTGGGACGCTAGGCCGACACTAGGCCTACGCTAGTCCCACTACAAAAAGGCTCGCGGTACACCTAAGCACTTCTCATGAGTTGTGAATGCGAAAGCATGCATGCCGCTCTTCCGCTCCCTTCTTTCGTCTGCGACGTCTGGGACGTCGACGGTCGAGCCGGTCAAGCGCGCGCGCTAGCTCTCTTCGGCGCGCTGACCTTGGGCGTGGAGCGTTGGAGCCGCTGCCTCGCAGACACGCAGCGCCATCTGGGGTGCCGGTCGTTGAAACTGACGCGCAGCGGCCAATGGGAGCCTCGTTTCTTGAAACTATGACGTGCGCCAGCCAATGGAATCGAAGCCGAAATCCATCAACTTTTCTCTGCTTTTTTGGGATCGGGGAAACTAGGTGCCGTTTGGCTAGGCTTTTCGCGTGGTTTCATAGCTGGGAGCTGGCTTCACTTGGAGAAAGAATTTCAAGTGCCGTTCGGCGCGGTTTCAAAGCTGATGACGTCGGCTCGCTCCATGGGACAGTTATTCCTTTCGCATTAAAACAGGCACCCGCGCAACGCTTCTGAAGGCGTGTACATGCTACAGTTGTTTGCTGCAGACTGGGTCGGTTGAGTATATCTTCCTCTAAACAACTCGATGAACGCTAAACGACTCGCACTCATTAAAAGAGGCGAGCTCAACGAGCTTCGCAGTGCGTGAAACCGCTGGCCGTAAACGCCGGCAGCCATGTTTGTTATCGTTTGATGCCGAAGCGGAAACGACGATCTCGTGATTTTTTTTGAAAGCAATATGAACTTCTATATAGATCGTTTCTCAAACTTAAAACAAAGTTATATAAAAGGCTACCGCAGCACGGAGAAACAATTTTACAGGGAACAGTCCATACGTCAATACATCTCTTCAACCAATTAGTGCCCAGCAATGGAGCGTAGCTGTCTACGTTCCTGGGCGAGCCTAAGAGCGGATTACCTCCACCTGTATTGCGCCCAACGGCGTAAATATTGCGTATAAAGTTTTTATTTTCCGTGAAAAAGAAAAGGATACGTGTCTCAAGGCATTTAATTTTTTTTTTAATTCAGTGTTTCTTTTAGAATGTAATATACAGATGTTTAGTGTATAGATGTCGCTGTATTCTTAATAATAATGAACTGCTAGGGTTTAATCAGGTCTTACGGGGCTTATTTCACGCCACAGCTTAAGCATACCGCGATCTGTCTGGGGGAGGTTTGGATAGCCCAATCCATCGATCGCACCAAAGAGAGGTCTGAAGAAAGTTTCGTTCTTCTCTCAGATCACCCTGGAAGTCCTGCAAGGATTACGATGTGGACTCACACTCGGCTGGAACTGATGGGGAGCACGGTCCAGCTGTTCTGCCGTCCCAGCGGCTCCCCGAAACCCGCCGTGGCCTGGTTTGGCCCCGACGACAACGCACTCCAGAGCGGCGAAAAGTACAAGGCAAGAAAGCCTCAGTTCCCCCGACTTTCAGCGCGGGATGGTGACACGTAGAATTCGTCCCTGACATTCGCAGGTCCTTGACAATGGCGATCTAGAGATCCGCAACATTGCCTGGAACGACATGGGCGGCTACACATGCGCGGCTGAAAACTCCCACGGCGTCGACCGGACATCCACCTTCCTCTACCCCACGTTGGTAAGAAATGTTGAAGATTCATGAGTTGTAGCGGCGGGCATTTTGAGTATTGTGGCTACGTTTACATGAAGGCGACGTGACTTAGTTGGCTTATCTTAAAGATATGTTTAATCCCCCGCTACATAGATGGCCTCGTCGATGGTACACGAACAGTTGACTCAGCTCTCCTGAGTCGGCAGAATAGAGGAGTAGAACACCAGAACCGATAGGCATGTACGGCAGCGGTATAGCTTGGTGAGCGTAGCTCGATGTGAGGTCGTCTTGGGAACCTGCTCTGGCGACTTTTCCATTCAGTCACCCAGACATTGAGTCGACGTATCCCTGCGTGTAAGCGTAGCCTGTTTCGCTGCGATATGTTCCCTGGCTCACAAGAGGCCCCCTGGTTGTCTTTTTGCAGCCGGACAAGGCTTAAACGCGTTGTCCCAGGAGCTGTGGTCGCTTCCGCTCTCGTGATGCGTCGTCGGACACCGCTGGATCGTTGTACATAGCGTCGTTGAACATTCCAATGGACTGGCCGAGGTCCTGCTTGGACAAGCCTGGCTCACCTCTATTTATTGTCTCCTCGTTCCATCCGGTCGCTCGGTGACTCCCGGCGGCCGCGCTTTGCCCCGCCTCGCGCCAGCGCTCGTCTCGCTACTCGCTAAGTGGGCTTGATTCAGAAGCAACCGGTGTACATAGGAATAGATGTATAGCACGAAAGCTTCTATGTTGTTTCGTCCAGTTGTGTTGATTAAAAGTTTGTACCATCGTATCCGCACCTTGCCTCGTTGCCCCGTTCTTCTTATCCGGAGCTTGGCTCACGGCCTTGACCAGCAGGGCTGCTGAGCGTTCGCGCCTGGTTCTTGTGGAAGTTCGGACGTACCCCCGGTTTCGGAGAGAAAGCAGGCACGATGCGGCGCTTTGTTGAGTGCTGATCACGGTGGAGAAAGAGAGGTGTCTGAACGGCGCCGCCCCACTACGCAAGAAGTGTGACGAAGGTTCTTTCTGACAAACGCCGTGAGATAGCGTGGCACGTAATAAGCCGATGACAGCCAATCGAGGAACCGTCCCTATGCGCGCACACGTTTACAAGGCCGTACGGCGCACGACCGCGTCTGCAGGAAAGCTCCTAAGCCGACAGTGCTCTGCCAGATATGCACGAAGCCAAAGTTTCCCTCCTTGGCTGGCCTTGCTCAGACATCTCTTTCTTCGTCCACCATGGTGCTGATTATTTCCCCCAAAACAGTCTAAAACTACCCGTGCGTCTCCCACCCTGCCAGGCACGTGAATCACCAATCACTGCAGTCTGCGAAGTAGGTCCCACGAATGCCAAGACTAGAGAAAACGTTCTAAATCAAACATTACGATTTACAAATGGTCAATGATCATAAGAAGCATCAAACCTGGGTTCCTGTGCAAATTTAATTTGTAGATCGAATTGTTTTTTGTTGTACTTTTCTTCTTCGCTCCTTTACTAGTGTTCTGCACGAAAGTAGACGCGCGGAAAGTTCGGGGAGTGAAGGCCCCCACCCGGTGCTTAAAATCTCCCACCGGTGGCAGGGGGTCTCTGTTTTCATGTTGGGGGTTAGTGGGACATACTTCGACAAGTGGCTTGCCTTTAAACTAATGCCATGCACATGCATCCAAAGACTGACAGAGTGTTCCGTTACGTCACTCGTATGCTGGGTCAGAAACAAGCCCAAAATATTTAGGTTGAACCCAAACCCATGGGTTCAGTTCTCAGCTTCGCAGCTAACGGCGCGACGTTTCGATCTACACCCCAAAGTGGTCTCAGACCCCCCCCCCCCAGGCAGCACAGACACATTGAAAAGACGTCGAAAGAAGGTGATGACGTCAGGAACCACATGTCGAAAGAACGTCGAAAGTCTGAACGTCAGGTCTCTTCGACGTAATATGGAAAGGCTAATGTCTGGGAAAAAGGGTGGATTTTACGTCGACATAACGTCCCACTTAACGACCTTAGAACGTCGAGTGCACGTCTGAATTGGACGGGAAGTCAAGTGATAACGTTATGTCGACGTTAACTCAATGTACCATTTGATGACCATAAAACGTCGAGTATACGTCTAAACCGAACGGGATGTCAATGGAAAACGTCATTAACGATAAAATAACGTCCCATTTAAAGACATAATATGTCGAGCGCACGTCTGTGATAACGTTATGTCAACATTGAAATAACGTCCCATTTAACGACCATAAAACGTCGAGCATACGTCTAGACTGAACGGGATGTCAATTGACACCGGTCTCGACATGGGTCACCGTGGAACGATGGAGTCAACCGAATGTGGTGGCTTCGTTGCTCGAAGGTATGTTCGCGAAGGCATGTATATTCGGACGGAATAGCCCATTTGCTAGATCCCCCAAGCGCCCCGGCCAGCAGTCCACGAATCATTGGAACGGCGTTCTTCCTAGTGATCGGCAATTTCGACCACTTCCTTGGTTAGACAGTTTTGGGTGTAATTCGGAGTCACCCTAAACAAGCGTCCTATAGTGCCCAATGACCTGCCATATCACTTTTAAGATTTCTCGTCAATGACAACGTTTCCGGTACCGTGCATGTGGTCCACCTTTCAACCTGGCTTAGCTGCAGAAATCTCTTACATTATTGTCATTCTCTTACAGCTTCAAAGACGCTGATATTAAGTTAGAAACGCTAAAAATGCTGTAAACAGCCCCGCTGACTCCGAGCTAAATCCTGTTTTTTGTTGTTGTGAATTCTCGACTTTTTAAGCAATTCCTGTTAAAACAACATTCACGAGAATGATAATATTGTAGGTGATTTCAGCAGCTCAGCCAGGTTGAAATATGGATTGCATGCACAGTATAAAAAGTGCTGACATGGACAAGAAATTTTAGAAGGATGTGACAGCACGTTGGGCTCTATAAGGCGCTTGTTTAGGGTGATCAAGGTGTTCGCTCAGTCACTATTGGGACGTCTCGCACTGAACGTTCAAAGAACCTCCCGAAAAGAAAACGTAGAACTGACGTCGAATAATGTCGATGACGTCAATGTGGTGCTCAGGACACTGCTGGTACGTCTCGTGCTCCACGTTCAAAGAACTTCTCGGAGAAAACGTAGAACTAACGTCCATTATTGCCAATGACGTCAAGGTGTTGCTCAGACATTGTTGGGACGTCTCGCGCTGAATGTTACAAGAACCTCCCCAAAAAACATAAAAATGACGTCGAATATTGACGATGACGTTAAGGTGTTGCACAGGACATTGTTGGGACGTCTGGTGCTCCACGTTCAAAGAACTTCCCGGAGAAAACGTAGACCTGACGTCTATTATTGCTAATGACGTCAAGGTGTTGCTAAGACATTGTTGGGACGTCTCGCGCTCAACGTCCAAAGAACCTTCCACAAAAATGTAGAACTGACGTCAAATAATGTCGATGACGTCAAGCTGTTGCTCCGGACATTGTTAGGACGTCTCGTGCTCGACGTTCAGAGAACTTCTCGCAGAAAACGTAGAACCGACGTCGATTAATGTCGAAGACGTCAAGGTGTTGCTCATGACATTTTTATGACGTCTCGTGCTCGACGTTCAAAGAACTTCTCCTACAAGACGTCGAACAGACGTCGATTACTGTTGAAGACGTCGAGGTGAAGCTTATGACGTTGACACTACGTCGCGTGTTTGACGTTGTCGGAACCTCTCATGTGGACGTACCAATGCCGTTGATAAAAAGTTTGTTAAGGACTTCGACGTCGCCCAACGTCGAGGACCTTATTTCGACGTCATCTCGACGTGTTGTGCTGCCTGGGCCGTCGAAATCTATGGGGGATCTGAGATCCCCAAAGACCCCTTGACTTTAAGCACTGCCCCCACCCCTATTTAATCCACCTCACAAGGTGACGATTCTTAACTGAGCATTATTTTTAAAGATGCGAATAGTCCTGCAGAACTTCGCATTCCACCCTGTCACTAAGATGAAAATGTCCCACCGCAGGCGATGTCTCATCACAGATAGCTCATCAATAACGTCCCACCCCAGACGTTTTTTTTTTTTAGAGAGAAGTTATTTATTATTGTTTAAACAATTTCCAGCCCCCAACAAAGAGCACGTGGAGAGCAAATAACATTGACATACATAGCAGCCCCAGTGTATGGCGTTCCTTGAATTGGCTGCGAAAATTTAGGTCACAAATTTTCAGGGCCGAGATACTGCAATGGAACATTGTCAGCACACTATCGCAGCGCAGCGCAAAAAGTCAAAACCCCGAGAATATTAAAAATATACCGAATACATTTTCCAAGTTTTGGAAACGAACGTATTTTGCGACAAGAAGGCGCAGTTATACCTCGTCTAACCCTACGATGAACTGAAGACCAAAGCTGCCAGGACCCATCACGAGCCAGTTAGGAACCAGGTGGCGTATCGCCCCGACGTGCGTATCAGTGCGCGAGCCATGGAGATACGCACGCCGGAATAATAACACATGGTTCCTAACTGGCTCGTGGGTGCACCTGGCAGCCCGTGGCTTTGGACTTCAGTTTAACGTAGGGTGAAACGAGGTATTGGCGAGGAGGTCGAACCATAGGGGTCGCTATGTCCAGCTTGTTTTCCCCAGAGCTCTGCGTTTACCACCACGAAGCACGTGCACTGGATTCCTTACTTAATCTTTCTGCATTAAGGGCGGGGCGAAGATTGGGCACGACTCGGGTCCAATTTTTTGCTTCGTCCGCGTTCGGCTTCACTGAATGGACACGAGCCACAGCGGAAAGTTGACGCAACGTTCGGCTATGTGCGCCGAGCGCTGCGTCCAAACACAAAACAAATCATCTACGTTGTAGTTCTCAATTTAGCCACGAGGGGCGCCGCGGTGGGATCTCCTTCCCAATAGTAGGGTTACTTTTTCCGAACAATTTAAGCTTGTTTTTGTTTGAGGGTGGGCGAATACTGCTTCGAATCGAGTAGCGCCGTGTCATTTTAGCTTCAACATTATGAAAATAACCGGCAGGTATTGCCGTTAGTTTGCAAAGCGAAGGTATGAGTGATGCCATCAAAGTCAAATTAGTCGATTCTGCGTGCAAAACCAACCAAGGACATTTGGCAAGCCCTAGCGGAGGACTACTTCGCAATCAGATTCGCGTCAGATTGCTCGTACCTAGGTCTGGATTTGAACCCGCCGCCTGGGGATCCGTAGGCCGGCGCTTTGCCTCAAAACCACCGAAACAGTTTTTTTTTTTTTTTTTACACTGCATTTTTTTAAATTTAACTTGAGAACGTTGCCGAGGTGGCAGCGACAGAAGGGAAATACGTCTTCACAATGCGGTTCGGATAATTTCACAACCTTGACAATGTGCACTCTTCAGCTCATTTACGTTGGTCCGAATTGTTCCTGAGCTATCCATTTCTTCGTCATCACATTTCGACAGTGTCGTTATGACGCTTTACATTCATTCTGTATTGTTCGGGCATGACGCCACAGGTAATATACAGGGTGTTTCTTTTTAAGCCGAACCGATTTCGTTAAAAAAGCCATGAAAGCTACACTAATGCGGTTTGTGCAAGTGAGTTATACGGCCAGAGGGGCATAATAAAATGGGCCAATCGTCACTATATAAGTCGAATAATTAACTAAAATATGTTAATAATACACTTTTTAATTAGTGAATATAGACATATGGTCTACATTAGAAACTTGCTGATTGATATCAGAAACCACTAAATCAGCATTTTTAGAAAGAATTTCAGCGCCTGGAAGGCGCACTAGAGCGCAAAAGTTACCACTTGTGTAACAGGCTGGGGTGGGACAACGGGCTTGATGAAAGACGGAAAAAAAGGCGCGGGCGCCTTATCGCACCGGTAGCCTTGCGCCTGCTTCACCAGGGGAAATTCTTTAGTGCCCCACCGTTCTTCCCACCTGCTCCGAGTCTATCTAATATTGACTGATTTATTGGTGTTCGATTACGCTTAGCCATTTTCTAATTAGTTTAGTTTTAATAATTGACACGTTAACATATTTTACTTAATTCTCCGACTGATTGTTAGGATTAGCTACCTTTACATATGTTCCCCGGCTGAATAACTCACCTGCACAAACCGCATTACTGTAGTTTTGATGGCTTTTTTTAAACAAACCTGTTAAGCTTAAAAAGAAACGCCCTGTATTTGTCTGGTCTCTCATTGGTCCCTGACATCATCAAGCCACGTCTCGGACGTATAAGTGTATTTCCTCCGCCCATAGGAAATTACCATCCGAAAATTGTCATCATCAAGAGCTAAGTGAAAGTTCGCTTCCTTTTTCAGACCACGCAGTCAAGTTACCGAAATGGCTTTTGCCACTGAGTGTGCGTGATGATTGGAGCGCGCTTTCGTCCATCCTAATCACTGCCTAAGCTGATCGATGATTCTCCAAATCTGTCGCGGGACAGTGCGCATGCAGGCTGAGAGTCACTGTAGGCTGACAAACCGTTATCTTAGAGTAAGTAAGGACTAAAGACCTCCAGGACACCACACTGCGTCCACAGACCAAGAAGGCATTTGAGAGTAGCTGACGGCATAAGGAACTATGCCTATTGTGAACACGCCTTTTGCGTCCTGAGTGCTTCTTTGGCATTTTTATCGGCTAATGCCGTGCTCTGATTGGCTACAGAATGAGATGCTCCGGGCTCGTCACGCCCTGAGTTTCTTACGTTGTCGCTGACAACTTAAATGCTACGAGATTTCTCGGTACGACCAAGCTAGTGTTCTAAAAAAAAATTTAAAACTGGATTTTTTTTTTATAGTGCCTGTGGGGGCTTTGCCAGATGGTTTGCAAGGAAGCCTAGGTGCGCGAAACCTTTTTGAGAGTGACAAGAGGGCCTAGTGAAAATATTTCCGTTTTCGCTGCCTGTCGACACCTTCATTGCGGTGACCTAAGGCTCCCATATCGACATGGGCAGCTTTCGTGTCCACTCCTGTTCAGTTCCAGATTTTCGCGACATGTGGCGTACCAACCTTAAATTAAAACACTGAAAAAAGCTATAATGAAAAGCACGGGTTTTCCACGTCAGAATCACCATCGGTCACTACTCTGGCAGCTTAAAGGCCGGTTCTCACATGCAGCGAAGCGCTGATGTAGCGCTGCTCACGTGTCGTCAGCTACTTATCGTCTGCCATGAGCAACAGTTTTGACGGTGCGATACAAAGCTGGTGAACGTTCCCATCAGCTGGCGCTTAGCGCGCGGTCAGCGCTATACTTGTAGCGCTCCGCTGCATGTGTGAACAGGCCTTTAGGTGCCAGAGTACCGCCACGCTTTTCCACGTGCCGCCTCTCGTTGCGATTTTTCATCACATTACCATAGCAACGGGCAGAACTGGCTCGGTACCCATAGCAAGCAACTTCTACATTACGTATATTAAATTCTTTCCTTGTACTGATCCCCACACCAAGAAAATTTGTTCCTTCAAACACAGTCTTGTTCACACTTGCGCAGAAGTTTTTTTAAAGCCTGTGTACTTTCTTTGAGGCTTATGCACACAACCTTTTGGCTTGTCGTGCTTATCGGTGGGCATTTTGTATTAGTTCACCGGTATAATTCTTAGAAATCTATCGCAGATGCTGTACTCTGACTGCGTGCCGTGACTTTGACCAACAGCCTCAGGGCACAGTAGCAGTGGTGACTCTCGAAGCCGTGGTTCAGCCATGCCTTAGAGAGTTTTGAACACACGGGCGCGTGGAAAGCATGCCACACTCTGTTCTGAAAATCCCAGTATGGCTTCGAGCACCGCAACACATTTGGGATTTGCGAAATGCAAGCTTTGGGAAATGCAGCCTCGAATACTTATTTTTGAATTAAATCACCTTGGAGCGCAGCCCAGCAGTGTTCGAAAGGTGCTGATTTGCCTGTCCGAAATTTTTCCCTGATGCCTCAGTGGAGACGTCGGCCCTCGTACACGAACCATTTGGTTCATCTTGATCGGCCTGTTCACAATCCACTTGGGGTGCCCACACATCTGCCTTTCGCTTTCTGCTTTTCGGTCGAGATACCGACGGCTTTAAAAGAGGTTCTCTTCGGGCTTTCTTGGTTTCAGGTGCCGGGTTCTCCGAAGACCCATCGAACACCGTGGGCACAACTCCAGGAACCAGATATTTTACGCGATATCCCGGCACATATTCCTCCGGTTTAAAGTGCCTGATGCACACAACCATAGATGGAGACTTGTCGACCACATGGATATTTCTTGATATCTTCTTTTTCCCCGCTGTGCTTAGAAATTCATCGCTGGGAAGCTTGTAGAAAGACACACTAGAAGTCTCCTCCGATGTTGACTTGTCATTCGGGACACAAGACTATACAATTGGGCGACGAGAAAGACTCATTTGAGCGGCAGTGTTTTTGTTTCTTTTCAATACAATGCAATCTTTATTTGTCAAAGCCCCTCTAGCTGAAAGTAGCGCCATTTAGTGATCCTCCGACACGCTCTCATCCTCTCAAAAAATCCTCTTCCTCCTCTTCAATGTTCCCCTTTCTACTACCACCAATTGGCCGAGCGTCAGTCCAGTTTTGGTTCGCTACTTCCGTCCGCCATTTGTGCCTTCCCGTGTCGCGGCCTCGCATTCTCCGACGGCGTACACACTTATTCGCTCTTTCTCGTGTGAGTTGAAACGTGGTGGCGCCAGTGTACAAATAGCCCCCAACCACTTCCGGTGCTGAACTAGACGGCGGGTTTCGTAGGATTGTATATCAAATATGCACGCTACCTTCTGGAAATGGGCACTTATTGTATTGCACTGTCGGACTTAATTCACTCTTACGGTAAAAAAAAATGCTGAGTAAAAAAATTAGGAATTATACTTCAACCGGAAGTGTGCCGGGGCTACCCAATAGATGGCGCCACTGAGTTTGCTGCCAATCAAGAAAGGGCGAATGCGGAGAGAAAGTGTTCTAAAATGCGTATTTGGCGCACCGTAACGCAGTGAGGGGCACGATATACGGGGTGTTTTACGAAAGGTGGACAAATTCGAAATTGCGAAAACTACGCATCGCACCAAAAAAGGCTTGTGTCGTTCTGGTCTGAGGCCACGGGCCTATTCAGGAAAATTAATAAAGTTTGGGATAATTAAGTTGCTCATTATTTTCGCGTAACTATTTTTTTTAAATATTGAGTTTAAGGGCATGGTTTTAATTACAATCTTGCTGAGCATCATTGAAAACACTAAATCAACAAATCGCAGAACTATAGAGGGCACGCGCGATATTTTACGGCTTTCTGAAAAACCGCACAATTTCGACGGGTTTTCAAGTTTCGGTTTGCAATTGGAGCGCTTCTCGGCACCGACGGCACGGCACCCCGTGGAGAAATGGTGCAACCAACCTCTGCTGCGTTGCGCGAAGAGAGCGCAGCAGAGGTTGGTTTCACTATTTCTCCACGGGGTGCGGTGCCGTCGGGGCCAAGATGCGCTCTGATTAAAAACCGAAACTCAAAAACCCGTCGAAATTGTTCGGCTTTTCAGAAAGCCGTAAAATACTGCCCGTGCCCTCTGTAGTTCTGCAATTTGTTGATTTAGTGTTTTCGATGATGCTCAGCAAGATTCTAATTGAAACCATGCCCTTAAGCACAATATTAAAAAAATTAACTACGCAAAAATAATTAACAATCTAATTATCCTGGACTTTAATAATTTTCCTAAATTGGCCCTTGGCCCAGGACCAAAACGACACAAGCCTTTTTTGTTGCGACACGTAGTTTTCGAAATATCAAATTGGTCCAGCTTTCGTGGAACACCCTGTATATAGGCCTTTGCAAAAATCGCCTTCTGCGCGCTACCATCTTTGTCTGCTGGGCTGTGGAAGGCCTTCTGAGCATGCGCTGTTGCTCCGCTGTGCAGTACATCAGACCATGCGCATGGGTCCACAGCTCCACAGCTCAGTGACTCCGCATTTTTCGTCCAAGTGATAAGCGATGTAAAGGTCTATAGAATGCGTAGAGAACGCGCGATGACAAGACACCCAAGCTCGCACTGCCACGATTGGTTGATGCCGGAAAACAAACGCACATGGACCCTTTTGGGGGTAGACAAACGCACAGGCTGCGAGACGACCAGGTGAACTTCCACACCGTATAGACGTTTTCTGTTTCTTGTCGTTCTCAGTCACGTGCAGGGTGTAAGATAGACAGGTGGGAAACGGCCCATAGAGGCCTACCGCAGCGCCGTGACCGGATTGTGTACTCGTCTGCTTGCGGGTACCCTCGATTTGCGACAGATGGCGCTGCGGCGAGAAGAAAAAAATTTCCGTCAGTTTAGCCGGTCGCCTCCGGTCGCCCCACTTGGTCGGCCACCCGGAGTGAGAGTTCGCGGTGCTCCACATAGATGGCGCCACAGGAAAAGAGAAACCCGGGGGTACACAATCGGGTCGCTCATTTGGCTCTCGTTTCCCCACCTGTCTATCTTACACCCTGGTCACGTGTGTTTCGTATCTGGTGTGCGGGACGAAAAAATAATCAAACATTTCAACCTGGAATGTGCGAGAATATTAGGTGAGGCAAAAGAAGAATGTGTGACAATCACGCATTTTTAGTAAACACCTTCCAGCGGCATGAAGATATCAAAACTGTTCTACCGCATAATATACCAGAAGTGATGACATTCAAGATGGCTGCGCCTTTGTGGAAAAGGTCTATACATACTACGTTGCCGGCCGCACGCCGAAGCTTTTTTTTTACCGGTATGTTGTGTGTTTTGTATTTAGAAACGTCATCGAACTGCCGCTACGACGTGGCGTTACTAAATCACTTGCGCCTGTTTGCAACCCGCTTATTCACGTTTTTTCATCTCGTCGTCACTTAGGCGTGTAAATGCAGAAAAAAAAAGGCACAAGCAGTGATATTTTTTGTCGACTGCTTTGGAAACTAGTGAGTCAGCGACGCGGAAACTACGGTGTGCATTGCTCCGTTCGCAGCGTAAGGTCACGGCTTCGCATTCCACAACAGAAATTAAAATGTGGGCTCGCTTATCGCCTTGGTTTCCTTGTCAGCGGAAGAGGAAGTAGGATTAAGACGATCTGTCGCGCAGTTCAATATTGTTGTATGAATGTTTTTTTTGTTTTTTCTAAAAGAGGTATATTGTATCTGATATCGAACCGAATGATCCGAGATAACGCACAGCCGAAGCCTCGACAAAACTCGCATGCCTGTTCCAGACGCGAAGCAATGGAAAGACATACCCAGTAGCCAGTGTTGGGTAAAGCACATCAGGCACATCTCAAAAATACTTGAAGTACAAAGTAACTGAGAGGTGAGGTACTTCAAGCAAAGCACTAGTACACTGGGTGCAACTACTGGATGTAGTTGAAGTAAAGTACTAGAAATACAATGTACTTTCATTTATTAATCCTTAAGGGTCCTCTTTCGAGGGCATTACATAAAAAGGGGGCAACACAAGAAATTATACAAGAAATGAAAAAAATACATAAAAAATACATAACAACGCACACTCATGCAACATAGCTAGAAAAACCTAACTTGGTGGGGAAAAATACAACATGATAGAGCTTTTGAAAACCACAGGGTCAGTTATTGAATGAGCGATTCTGGAACATTGTTCCAGTCCACAATTGTGAGTGGGAGAAATGATTTGTTAAAGGCATTACTGGAACCCGATATACGTTGAAAATTGTAAGAGTTATTGAGGCGACGAGATGACCGTGCGGGAGTGCGCACGAATGAGCTTCGAACAGTCGGTGGTAAAGTTTATGGAGTAAGCAAAGACGTGCAACCTTGCGGCGTACCTCCAGAGTTGATAAATTTAGGCTCGTTCTCATAGCAGAGACACTGTTTTTATAGTCATAGTTTGATAAAATGTAGCGGGTTTCTCGGTTTTAAATTGCTTCGAGTTGGGTGATCAAATAATTTTGGTGCGGATTCCATATTGTAGATGCATATTCCAATTTTGGTCGAATGAAGGTATCCTATGCAAGTTTCCTAAGCTGTGGAGGTGCAGCATTCAGGCAACGCCGGATGTAACCAAGGGTCCTTGCTGTGTCCGAAGAAATTGTGCTAATGTGATTAATCCATGTCATATCGGAAGTTAGTACGACAGTAAAGTTAGTACGAAAGTAAAGTACAAGTACTTTTTAACACAATCTTTCATAATGTCCTTACATTTCACTATACAGTGATTTTTCTAACTGGTATGCATTGCCCCAGGGGTAAGGGGGGTGCATCACTTATTTACGGAATTTGCGGGGAATATTGGAGAAAATTAAGTGGCCACAGAGTAATTATTTTTCAGGAATGGCTCCAAACTCCGCAATCACTGAAACTTCTGAATTTGGGGCCACTTGCATTGGCTTGTTGCACCCAAGGGTGTGAAATGTACTAGGAGGGAGCATGACGTCAGCCCCGGAGCTTCCGCAAGCAATTCTCTAGTGAAGGAGTATCCTCTCAACGAAAAAACTGTGTATGTGCAGGCGGGCTGGTGGTACTGAATCATAATGGGACACTTGAGACTGTGGTTTGGAAATATTAAGGAACTTTCATGTCGAAGAAAGAGACAGCAAAGGAGAATGTCTCAACACATTGAGATGTTCTCCTCTCTCGTCTTTTTCATAGGCTTGAAAGTTTCTTAATTTTTCCACACCACAGTCTCAAGAGTTACGTTATGATTACAGCCCTGCATATCCACGGATTACCCGCGGATATCCGCAGTACACTGGTGGATACGAATAAAAAATAAATAAGATTTGGCTGATTGCGGACCGGATGCGGATACCAGGAGCTGCGGATGCGGAGTGGATGCGGATATCCGTGGGTCCGGATCCATTTTCGCCAAGGCAGCCCATGAACGTGTGCGACCGTACAGTGTAAAGTGAATAAGTGAGTGATACTATGAAGCTGCATCATTGAATATATTACGGGGGAAAACTACTCTTTCTTTGATAAAATGTGCCAATCGAGGAGAAAATTGTTCTTTACGTCAATAAAGATTTGATTCTCATCAAAGGTCACTTTAGAACGTTCTATCTCGCAAAATAATAATGTGGTTAAAAAAAGTAAAGAATGCAGAACTATCAGTCGTCCCGGGAAGCGTGTTCTTGTTTGGCAGGGAATGAGCGGAAAACGTTCGGTGGGCAAAGAAAACCCAAAACGTACAACTCACAAGACAGTAGGAGCCTGCAAGTGGCTTCTTCGCCTACAAGTATATATTTAGGAGACTGAAATCGATCCTCTGGAGTGGTGGAACCTACGCCAGCACGAGTTTCCGCACCTCACTATTGTTGCGCAGTTCGTGCATAACAACTCAGCATCAAGTGTACCAACAGAGAGAGACTTCTCATAAGCGGGTATTAATTTAAGAGAGGCGAATCAGTTTGAATCTGTCCGAGTTGACCATACTCTATTTATTATGCACAGCAACATCTGCAAGTGAAACGTTGCGTATTTGTGCGTTTTCTTCTTCACAACAGTGGACACTAAGTTGTTTTAAGTATATGGTTCCGAGCATGCAGTTGAGGGTTCGTGTTTAAAACTGTAACCGATATGAGCTGTTGTCATTATTGAATATTGTGATATTTTCCCGGTGGTGTACTCGCGCCTTACCATCATATACACGAGTATTTTGCTGCGGCGAGTGAGCGCCTTCCCCTCCCACTTTTTTGTTGTTTGGCCTAAATAAAACGACACAATGTTATTAGTCTGTCTTTTGTCAATTTTTATATTTATAAAATATGCGTCTGCTTTAAGTGGGTTATACAAAGCAGAAAGGAAAATAAATGAATTTCCTTCCTTTTGAGCGCATCTATACTGGACAGAGTGCCAGTGTCACGCACTCCCAAGACGATCCCATAACTGCGATCATCTTTCGAGCGATGCGAAGTGTCTCCAGAAGGATGATCGCTTATTTTATAAATAAAATAAAAGAAAATACGATCAAATGACTTACACCGTAATTTTATATGCAGAGTGCTTTGTAGAAAGGTAAGTAGACGGCTAATAGGATACCATCTAGATGTCCTTTTTTTAAAGTTTATTCGTGCTTGATTTTATTATGTAAAATAAATGCGCGGATTGAGAGTCGTGCGGTTCCGAAATTTGCGGATGCGGTTCGGATGCGGATACAAAGACTGCGGATGCAGATGGGATGCGGATACAATTATTTAAGAACATTGCGGATGTGGATCGGATGGGATGATCGAACTGTTACCCGTGTAGGGGCTCTAATAATAATTAATTGTCCCCTCCTATTATGCTTAACCTCCTCGGTTGCGCTAACCAAGCGAGAAGTAAGAGAGTTCGAAAATCAACGAAAAATCCATCTTCCAGAATAAACAGAGCGATGCGTCGTCTGCTCGCGTTTCTGGTGACTGTGAGAGTGGAATATCCCTCCCAGTATTTCTTCAGAGTTGTCAGAGCATAATTTTGTTATTCAAATTTAACACGACCAAATTTGGGGAATGTACGTTGAGGTCGAGAGTTGTACTTTCCGCCGAAAGTACCAGAAAAAAAAACTTCAAGTACAAGTACATACTTAGACAATGTAAAGTACACGTTTTCTAAGCCTACTTAAAGTAGTACTTTGTACTTAGAGTAGTACTTTAAGTACAATGTACTTAAAGTACTTCCCAACGCTGCCAGTAACCAAGCCGTGGACACCGGTAACTAAAATCCTAGCAAAAACACGAAAGCTGCGAGTCGAAATCCAGCAGAAAACGCCAATCTAGTAAGGGTTTGGCAGCAGTCACCTGCCCCGGCGCTCGGCGGAAGGGCAACCTAGGAGGCTCTAGCGTGGAAATGAGAAAGGGCGATACTCGCGGAAAGGAGGAATGAGCGAATGATTCTTGAGGGAAAGAGGGTTTCCCGCAACTTTCACTATACACCTTTTTCACAAGGGCGCAGCCATCTTGAATGTCGTCACTTCTGGTATGCGGTAAAACATTGTTTCGATCTCTCCACGCCGCTAGGTGTTTACGAAAAATGCGTGTTTGTCACACATTCTTGTTTTCCCTCACCTATATTTTCTCGCAAATTCCAGGTTGAAATGTTTTATTATTTTTTCGTCCCCCATACCAGACACGCAACCCACCTGACTGAGAACGACAGGAAACAGAAAACGTCTATAGAGAGGCTTTAAGAATAGTAGGGTTACAGCGCCCCCACGCAGAAAGATGAGTATGCTTTCTCCTGTGATGGAAAAAGCCGTATGAAAAAGAAGCGCGCGAATCCAGTCCGGCCTTGGACAGCGCTGTACACTATAAAGGCTGGACTCCATGGGGTGATATTCTGCAAAAAATCAACGAATTTTGCCCGGCGGCTTTTGCTGTGCGCGTGGCATCAGCACAATGGCTGCTACGTCGCGCGCAAAGCGAGCGTGCCGTCGGGCGACGTTCGTCAGCTATTCGTCACATAATTACCCCCACGGGTATTCAGGCTTAAGTGTAAAACCGAGTATTCACAACTTGCAGGGGTTGTGGAACCGTGGTGTGAGAATAGCGTTCCTTAGCTCCGGTTGATCTTCTTCCGAATGCAGGCGCTTGCTTAACCCTTTCTGACGTTGACGCATCATGTACGGCTCTTATATCACTCGTATTTCACAAATTTAAAATAACCTACGCGTCGCAGACCCGTCGTCGTCTCGTGGTTCTACAACGCTCATCCAGATGACAGCCATTTTGATAAGAACTAGCGCATCCCCTATAAGCCGTAAAAGTTGCGAATAGTCAGGTGCAACTGTTATTCCAGGTTCTATTGATGTATTTGTGGAAATACAAAGTTGCCACGACATTTCGATGTACTTTGAACAAAGTGCTTGTAGCAATCCACCACTTCCATGAGATTGCTCCACGCTTGCGGACTTGTCCTCCTCCGCTGTTTTCCTTTCTCAAGTGGTTGGTAACCAATCCGCATTTGGCTCGAGTCCGAGTGACGGAGGCGGCAATGCGATGCTCGCCCGATGGGCAGTTTTTGGAGGCTCCAACTAGACTTCCGGCATGAGCTTACTTGTCCTCGTCGAACGCAGTGCGCTGATTTGTGCAGGTAGTCCAAAACATTTTCAAGTGGCACTTTCATGTCAACATCCCGAACCCAGCCCACCTTATGCGCACACAAACTGAGGGAGAGGAAAAAACGAGAGGGGACGCCAGAACGCCGATCTCTGGTTGAAATGGGTAGATGCAAATGCATTTGTCTCCACTGCATTTGGAAAACGCGTTAGAACGAGAAATGCTGGCGTCCGGGGCGTTTGGCGATCGCTTTCGAACGCGTTCGACGAGTGGAGTGAGACAGTGGCAGCTCACTTTGCCTCTACCCACTAATTATTTCATTAAAGAGCTCGGCGTTCTGGCGTCCCCTCTCGTTTCCTCCGCTCCCTCAGTTTCTGCCCGTAGAGCGAACGCAAGGGCAAGCCAGGCTACCGTATCAGTTCTATGCAATGCAGTACACCAAACACAAGAAAATTCGGCAGAGACACTTCAAGACTGCTTACGTGAAAGAATGGGAAAGCATTCCTACAAGCAGCGCATTCTTACAAGGAGCGCGTAACGTCTTCCTTTCGGACACGGCGCTACGGCGGTGACATGGCGCTCCCCCACTGCGCAGGCGCGGCGAACCTTGCCGGCTTCACGACGGCGTCTGTGACGAAGCATTGCGTTGATGCGCTTTTCTTTGTGTTTTATTTCTGAAGCGCGTCCGCTTTGACCATGAGCACACCATCCGGCTTCCATGACGAGGCATCTGCGTTACTCTGCTTTTCCTTGTGTTTTATTTCCGAGGCGCGTCCGCTTTCAACTCGAGCAGCCGCGCCGGCTTTCTTCAGAAAGTGTCTGATATGACACGTCGCAGTCAATTTAGGTGCCGTTTTTCGCTGTCGCAATAAAAAGAACTGAGCAAGGCCCCGTACACAACTTACAAGTGATCCCCAACTTACTCCAAACACGCACAAAAAGAGAGGCGAGGGGATAAGGGAGTCTGTGTAGCATAATGCCATTTTCGCCGACGCCGACGGCATGCGTTCCAGGCAAAAGAAAACAGCAAAAAAGGAATAACTAGAAATAAAATGTCGCCGTAGCACTGTCAATGCCAAAACCCCGTGCCGAGAGAGTGTCTTTCGCATGCTCCAGAGCAAAAACAAGAACGTCGCGAGCAAATGATTAGATGCACACAAAGACAACAATCGTTCTCTGCGTCCACGTGGGATTGTTATTAATCACTTCTCTACACTCTTAGTCCGGTAACGGCTAATGAAACGGCTACAGCCTATTTAGGCGTGACATACGGTGGATTTCGGCATGACAAGAGAGTGACCCTGAAAGTAGCCATGACAGTCCAGCGTTTCCACGTCAGCTTAGACCACTTGGGGGTTGCAACGACATTTATAGCCGTGACATTAAGAGATCCTCACATCATTGGCGTTACAAACTGTTTGTCACGCTGATAGTGTAACGCCGATTGAACGAGTAACGGCTAAATTGAAAGCACAAAAATAATAAACGCACAATTTCAAAGTCTCGCCGGAGGCAGCGTGCATTGGCAGTGCTACGAGCAAAACAAAGCGCCGGCCCCGGGGCCCGAGCACGGTTGACCTTGAAGGTCTGGCGCGGGAGCACTCGGTTTAACGACGGCTAACATGACGGAACATGTTAAGAGGGACTTCTCCATTATACTTTTTCAGGGGGAAGGAGGGGGCGATTTTTGGACTAACCCACGGCTTCTTTTTCGCCACGAGAAGGCGCGAAGCGGAATGTCGGACTCGGATTCGGTGCCTCGCCATTAGGGAGTTTTCGTAGATCGTTTCCGCTGTCCCGCAGCGCTCTCCGCCACCCGCTACGATCCGGGTTTCTACAGCCAAGGCCATCGGCGCGCAGGTGCGGTAGCGGCTTCTTCGTTGCGGAAAGCTTAGCGGAGGGAAGAACGCGGTCTACGAAAACTCCCTTGTCTTTGTCTCCGCACTTACGGACCGGAAGGAAGAGTTGCGCTGCGATGTTCACGTCCGCAGATATTCGTGGCGTAGTGCGCGGCCATTGTCGCCATGAAGGTTGCGACTGTCAGGAGTTTATGAGAGAGACAGGTGGCCCCAGTGGAAGTGGGAACGTTGCATCTCCGTTCGGCTGGTGCTTATACTGTGGTCACGCGCCTGCAAGCCATGGGCGTCTTGAGTTTTTAGGTGAGCGTTTGGCTGTTTTTAAAATTTACAAATTGTGCTTAAACCCGCCGAAAACTTTGAACCTCGCTGGATTAATTTGAGGCTCCGCAACATCTTTCAGAGACTCCACCTTCTTCAGAAATAGAACGCAGTTTCCTGTCTGCATTTTGTTCACCCTTAAAGACAAAAGGATTAAGCATCTCATAGATATAAAGAACGAAATTGCCGTGATGTACCCCACTGTCACCACTAATCATAAAATTAAAACTCTTTTTTTTTTAACGTCCGCAATAAACTGTTGAAACTCAGTTATTCTCGTTTTCGACTCTTGTTAGTTTATATCGAGTTGACATATGATGTTGGCATATAGTTTCTTATTTGTGCTCCGACCGCCATAAAAAAAAGAAAACAAGACGCAATTGCATGATACTGTGATGTCTTTTTGCTCAAGAAGCGCGAAGCACGCGGGGATAATACTTAGTTATTTGTCCCTTTGCAGTTCGCATTTCGGGTTTGAAAGTGTTTACCGACATTAGCATTTTTGAACAGATTAGACATCGAATGCCGCCGTCTTGCTTTTTAGAAGAGGTATATACGCACAACGGTATTTTCGATTGTAACACCAATTTTCATTGCGACCAATTGGCTATTAGCCGTTGCGAAGGGTCACATTTTTTACGTCAATTTAAGTCCAAAAGTGTCAGCCGCCTTTAACGTCTGAACGGCGTCACAAAAGTCACGTCAATATTGGCGTGACTTTTGTAATGCGGATAGATATCTGCGTGACATGTAACGCCGCGAGTAGCCGTTAAAAAAGTGACACTTCTGCACGCCAAAATAGCCGTTACCGAACTAAAAGTGTAACGCCTAAACGGCGACACAGAATTCACGTCAATATTGCCGTTACTTTTGTAGCGCCAATATCGGCGTGACATGTAACGCCGCGAGTAGCCGTAAAAAAAGAGGCACTTATTTTTCACGCCAAAATAGGCGTTACCGGACTAAGAGTGTAGTTTGTTTCACCTTGTGCGCGACCAAAGCGGAAGCTACTAGCATGAGCATGTTCCCCTGAATAATGCTTGAACTCAGCAAGAGCGCGTGCTTGGCGGGGTCGCTTAAAGTCCGGAACTCGCTCTTGTAGCTCCTGCTACTCTCGCACTTCGAGCGAAGTATAAGCACTTAAAGTGAGGATACGCGTAGACCAGTGTCCGAAATCCTAGCTCCCAGCGATAAAAATAGAAAATATTACCCTCAAACACAGGCTTTTGTGAAGGGAGGGGCTCCGCATAAAACAAGATCTTTGCATTTTACAGCACTCTTGGCATCTTGAAGTTTCGTGATTAAGCATTTTGGGATTTCTTGCACTCTGATATGTGCGAAGGTTTCTCCAAATTTCCGTAAACTACGTGCAGGTGGCAAAAGAAAGAGAAGGGGGTGAGAGGCGGTGACCTGACGCCGCGTGACCTATTCGCCTCGTGATCGAGCTTCTTACCTTGCGGCCCAAAGTGGAAACATGCGAAAGCGGGGATACGGCCGTGTGTCGTCTGCTACTGGCGCAAGTTCACAAGCAGAAATCTCGACGACGCAAGCCCGTTTCCGGCTCTGCCTGACCCTCCTTAGTAAATGTTTGATGTTTTTGTTGTCGTTTCTTCTAACTAAAGGTTGTGCTGTATCGTTTCAAATGCGTAGAAATTCAGCAAAGCGATTATTTTTCAAGTCGGAAGCTTCCATAATCTTAGCGTGTTGGTTTGTATGCAACCGATCGTCTCACGAATGTTTCTTATGGTGCACAAACCATAGCTTTCATAAAACATTGATTGCTGATTCCTGTGGTTTGATTAGTAAATTAACCCGATCGACTGATCGCTGTCCTTTAATAAACTAAGCAGTCGATAAATCAGTTAGTTGATTTTTCTCCGGTCATATTGCATGAAATTAGTTAAAACTACGGATTTGTTTTACTATCTTTACTATATCATAAATGGCATATTGCATTCCCAATTTAAAGTTCACGTTGTTACGCCTACAGAAATATAAACACGGGAAGCATTTTAAAGTCAAGTAATTTTTAAGTTATTATTTGAACAGTATAATCACCCTCGGAGACAATCACAAGCACGGTGAAGTGGTTTACCGTGCAAGCCTCTGTCATAAAACGAATATAGACGTCAGAAATATTAAAGCAGGAATTTTTTACTTTTTGCTGACTTTTTCCAGCACAAGAATCCGATTAAAGGAGAAAAAAAATCCCAATTAAAGCAGCACTTCGAATAATTTGAAGGTTAATTAATGAACTGCCCAGTACCAACATCCATTATGTGACGGCGGAGGGGGATCAGAAAGTCTCGTGAAGGTCGCTAACCCTCATCAGTAAAAGAGTGTCGCTGCGGCCGATGCTGTCTGTGTCGTGGTGCGGGTCGCTTGTTGGAGTTGCAGAGTCTACTGTGTTTGAATGAAAGATTATTTAGCCAGAACTGTATAATATTAGCCTATTGACATCCGCGGCCCTCCCCATGAAGATTGAAAGCGGGTGAACCCACACTACCGAGAAGAGCACTGAATGACGCGCACGTTGCCGCCTTGCTCGGTTACACTCGTTTATTACACTCGCGGCAGATATGTTAGAAAAGTATGTTTGACTTGTTTCAGTTGTCCTGCAACGTGCAGTTTCCGGGTAACTAGAAGAGGTACTCGCTCCCTCCCTCCTCATCGCAACGTAATAAAAAATTTCGGCTTCGCCCCCCCCCCTTTTCCCCCCGAAACAAAATCCTGGCTACGTGCCTGCTTCTGACATAACCGTGTTGTCAGTATAAGGCATAAAACATAGGCTCTTCTTAGTGGTTCATACCGTAGAGGACATATCAAAGGATGGATTGTCAGTTTATGTATTTCAGGCACATGATTTTTACGCTTTGATTTATATCCACTTTCGCCTGGTGCAATGTTATGTTATAAAAAAAGCAGATACATTTTTTACGAGAACTAAACATTGAATGAGGCGAAATTCTGCCTACAAACACAAAGATAAAGGGGCCCCGCACCTTGCGTCGGAAGGGTGACTGACCCGAAGCATCGCGTTATTGCTACTTTCACACACGCGGCATGTTCAGGAATGTTCTGAACAAGAGGAATCGATGACAGTCAAGAATGGGCTGGGATTTCTTAGAAGAGTACATAAATAATAAGCTAAGGGTTTGGGCCGAGCGGGATTCGAACCCCAATCCCCGTTGTGAGATCCGCATGCGTTGCCAACTCCGTCACACGCGCGACAATATCGCCTATACTTCGCTTCACCTTTAAGTCCAGGCACAGCCGATGCTACACGCTGATGGGACCAGTCAAAAAACGTCAACAGCGCACCATCATGGTGTTCTTCATATTTCTGTATGTCCTCTATCATCGCTAAACCAATCATAAACAAACAAGGCCCAGTGACTTGCGCTTTTGACGCCGCTTGTTGATCCCATTAGCTCGTAGCGTCGGCTCCGTGTGGACCTAAGCTGCGATGTGAAACCCATCGCTTACGCGGCATTTACACCAGGGCAGAATGCGCTACAATATTAAATTTATTACATTTATATCAGGTATACAGGGTGTTTATTTCAGGCTTCTCACACCGTTTTTAAAAATGTGTTAAGGCTACTAATGCAGTGTAATCACCTGAGTTATACGTCCAGGGGACATTGTATAGGGGGCTAATCGGCACGATAAGTTGAATAACGAACTAAAACTTGTTTAAAAGGTTAAATTAGTAAAATTAGACATATTGTTCATAATATATACTTGCTGAGCGTCATCAAAAACCACGAAATCATTAAACTTTAGAAAGAATCGCAGCATTTGGGAAAGGCGGTGGTGCGCTCAACTTAGCACTCGCGCAAAAGGCGCTAGGCTGGCGTTGCGAAAACGCGCAGGATAATTTCCTCATCCGCGTCCATCATGCAAAATCATCAGAAGTCAACGCATACTGAGTGGCATCCTCTCAAAGTAGGGATGGTTCGGTTGTTTTTACGGATTCGTTAATAATCTTTTGAAATTTCGACACCCGCGCTTCGCCAGGAAACGTTTTTGAGAACGAGCCAGTCCCCAGCAAACGGTAAAATGAAATATTGAGAACCCTCAAGAACATCCTGGTACTATGGCAAATACTTCAAAATGAGTCCTTTTTGAGAAACGCGGTCTCAAAGCAGAGATGGTTCGGCCGTTTCTACGCATTCGTTCATCTTTTGGAATTTGCGCGCCCGCGTCTAAACAGGGAACTTTTTGAGGACATTTCAGTCCCCAACTAAAGACGAAATATAAAATAGAGAGCCTTCGATGACATCCTAGCTGCTATGGCAAACACTTCAAAATGAGTCCTTTTTGAGAAACGCGGTCTCAAAGCAGAGATGGTTCGGCCGTTTCTACGCATTCGTTCATCTTTTGGAATTTGAGCACCCGCGTCTAAACAGGGAACTTTTTGAGGACATTTCAGTCCCCAACTAAAGACGAAATATAAAATAGAGAGCCTTCGATGACATCCCAGCTGCTATGGCAAATACTTCAAAATGAGTCCTTTTTGAGAAACGCGGTCTCAAAGCAGAGATGGTTCGGCCGTTTCTACGCATTCGTTCATCTTTTGGAATTTGAGCACCCGCGGCTAAACAGGGAACTTTTTGAGGACATTTCAGTCCCCAACTAAAGACGAAATATAAAATAGAGAGCCTTCGATGACATCCTAGCTGCTATGGCAAACACTTCAAAATGAGTCCTTTTTGAGAAACGCGGTCTCAAAGCAGAGATGGTTCGGCCGTTTCTACACATTCGTTCATCTTTTGGAATTTGCGCACCCGCGTCTAAACAGGGAACTTTTTGAGGACATTTCAGTCCCCAACTAAAGACGAAATATAAAATAGAGAGCCTTCGATGACATCCTGCTACTATGGCAAACACTTCAAAATGAGTCCTTTTTGAGAAACGTGGTCTCAAAACAGAGATGGTTCGGCCGTTTCTACGCATTCGTTCATCTTTTAGAATTTGAGCACCCGCGGCTAAACAGGGAACTTTTTGAGGACATTTCAGTCCCCAACTAAAGACGAAATATAAAATAGAGAGCCTTCGATGACATCCTAGCTGCTATGGCAAATACTTCAAAATGAGTCCTTTTTGAGAAACGCGGTCTCAAAGCAGAGATGGTTCGGCCGTTTCTACGCATTCGTTCATCTTTTAGAATTTGCGCACCCGCGGCTAAACAGGGAACTTTTTGAGGACATTTCAGTCCCCAACTAAAGACGAAATATAAAATAGAGAGCCTTCGATGACATCCTGCTACTATGGCAAACACTTCAAAATGAGTCCTTTTTGAGAAACGCGGTCTCAAAGCAGAGATGGTTCGGCCGTTTCTACGCATTCGTTCATCTTTTGGAATTTGCGCACCCGCGTCTAAACAGGGAACTTTTTGAGGACATTTCAGTCCCCAACTAAAGACGAAATATAAAATAGAGAGCCTTCGATGACATCCTAGCTGCTATGGCAAATACTTCAAAATGAGTCCTTTTTGAGAAACGCGGTCTCAAAGCAGAGATGGTTCGGCCGTTTCTACGCATTCGTTCATCTTTTGGAATTTGCGCACCCGCGTCTAAACAGGGAACTTTTTGAGGACATTTCAGTCCCCAACTAAAGACGAAATATAAAATAGAGAGCCTTCGATGACATCCTAGCTGCTATGGCAAACACTTCAAAATGAGTCCTTTTTGAGAAACGCGGTCTCAAAGCAGAGATGGTTCGGCCGTTTCTACGCATTCGTTCATCTTTTGGAATTTGAGCACCCGCGTCTAAACAGGGAACTTTTTGAGGACATTTCAGTCCCCAACTAAAGACGAAATATAAAATAGAGAGCCTTCGATGACATCCCAGCTGCTATGGCAAATACTTCAAAATGAGTCCTTTTTGAGAAACGCGGTCTCAAAACAGAGATGGTTCGGCCGTTTCTACGCATTCGTTCATCTTTTGGAATTTGCGCACCCGCGGCTAAACAGGGAACTTTTTGAGGACATTTCAGTCCCCAACTAAAGACGAAATATAAAATAGAGAGCCTTCGATGACATCCTAGCTGCTATGGCAAACACTTCAAAATGAGTCCTTTTTGAGAAACGCGGTCTCAAAGCAGAGATGGTTCGGCCGTTTCTACACATTCGTTCATCTTTTGGAATTTGCGCACCCGCGTCTAAACAGGGAACTTTTTGAGGACATTTCAGTCCCCAACTAAAGACGAAATATAAAATAGAGAGCCTTCGATGACATCCTGCTACTATGGCAAACACTTCAAAATGAGTCCTTTTTGAGAAACGTGGTCTCAAAACAGAGATGGTTCGGCCGTTTCTACGCATTCGTTCATCTTTTAGAATTTGCGCACCCGCGGCTAAACAGGGAACTTTTTGAGGACATTTCAGTCCCCAACTAAAGACGAAATATAAAATAGAGAGCCTTCGATGACATCCTAGCTGCTATGGCAAATACTTCAAAATGAGTCCTTTTTGAGAAACGCGGTCTCAAAGCAGAGATGGTTCGGCCGTTTCTACGCATTCGTTCATCTTTTAGAATTTGCGCACCCGCGGCTAAACAGGGAACTTTTTGAGGACATTTCAGTCCCCAACTAAAGACGAAATATAAAATAGAGAGCCTTCGATGACATCCTGCTACTATGGCAAACACTTCAAAATGAGTCCTTTTTGAGAAACGCGGTCTCAAAGCAGAGATGGTTCGGCCGTTTCTACACATTCGTTCATCTTTTGGAATTTGCGCACCCGCGTCTAAACAGGGAACTTTTTGAGGACATTTCAGTCCCCAACTAAAGACGAAATATAAAATAGAGAGCCTTCGATGACATCCTAGCTGCTATGGCAAATACTTCAAAATGAGTCCTTTTTGAGAAACGCGGTCTCAAAGCTGAGATGGTTCGGCCGTTTCTACGCATTCGTTCATCTTTTGGAATTTGCGCACCCGCGTCTAAACAGAGAACTTTTTGAGGACATTTCAGTCCCCAACTAAAGACGAAATATAAAATAGAGAGCCTTCGATGACATCCTAGCTGCTATGGCAAACACTTCAAAATGAGTCCTTTTGAGAAACGCGGTCTCAAAGCAGAGATGGTTCGGCCGTTTCTACGCATTCGTTCATCTTTTGGAATTTGCGCACCCGCGTTTAAACAGGGAACTTTTTGAGGACATTTCAGTCCCCAACTAAAGACGAAATATAAAATAGAGAGCCTTCGATGACATCCTAGCTGCTATGGCAAATACTTCAAAATGGGTCCTTTTGAGAAACGCGGTCTCAAAGCAGAGATGGTTCGGCCGTTTCTACGCATTCGTTCATCTTTTGGAATTTGCGCACCCGCGTCTAAACAGGGAACGTTTTGAGGACATTTCAGTCCCCAACTAAAGACGAAATATAAAATAGAGAGCCTTCGATGACATCCCAGCTGCTATGGCAAATACTTCAAAATGAGTCCTTTTTGAGAAACGCGGTCTCAAAACAGAGATGGTTCGGCCGTTTCTACGCATTCGTTCATCTTTTGGAATTTGCGCACCCGCGGCTAAACAGGGAACTTTTTGAGGACATTTCAGTCCCCAACTAAAGACGAAATATAAAATAGAGAGCCTTCGATGACATCCTAGCTGCTATGGCAAACACTTCAAAATGAGTCCTTTTTGAGAAACGCGGTCTCAAAGCAGAGATGGTTCGGCCGTTTCTACGCATTCGTTCATCTTTTGGAATTTGCGCACCCGCGTCTAAACAGGGAACTTTTTGAGGACATTTCAGTCCCCAACTAAAGACGAAATATAAAATAGAGAGCCTTCGATGACATCCTAGCTGCTATGGCAAATACTTCAAAATGAGTCCTTTTTGAGAAACGCGGTCTCAAAGCAGAGATGGTTCGGCCGTTTCTACGCATTCGTTCATCTTTTGGAATTTGCGCACCCGCGTCTAAACAGGGAACTTTTTGAGGACATTTCAGTCCCCAACTAAAGACGAAATATAAAATAGAGAGCCTTCGATGACATCCTAGCTGCTATGGCAAATACTTCAAAATGAGTCCTTTTTGAGAAACGCGGTCTCAAAGCAGAGATGGTTCGGCCGTTTCTACGCATTCGTTCATCTTTTGGAATTTGCGCACCCGCGTCTAAACAGGGAACTTTTTGAGGACATTTCAGTCCCCAACTAAAGACGAAATATAAAATAGAGAGCCTTCGATGACATCCTAGCTGCTATGGCAAACACTTCAAAATGAGTCCTTTTTGAGAAACGCGGTCTCAAAGCAGAGATGGTTCGGCCGTTTCTACGCATTCGTTCATCTTTTGGAATTTGCGCACCCGCGTCTAAACAGGGAACTTTTTGAGGACATTTCAGTCCCCAACTAAAGACGAAATATAAAATAGAGAGCCTTCGATGACATCCTAGCTGCTATGGCAAACACTTCAAAATGAGTCCTTTTTGAGAAACGCGGTCTCAAAGCAGAGATGGTTCGGCCGTTTCTACGCATTCGTTCATCTTTTGGAATTTGCGCACCCGCGTCTAAACAGGGAACTTTTTGAGGACATTTCAGTCCCCAACTAAAGACGAAATATAAAATAGAGAGCCTTCGATGACATCCTAGCTGCTATGGCAAACACTTCAAAATGAGTCCTTTTTGAGAAACGCGGTCTCAAAGCAGAGATGGTTCGGCCGTTTCTACGCATTCGTTCATCTTTTGGAATTTGCGCACCCGCGTCTAAACAGGGAACTTTTGAGGACATTTCAGTCCCCAACTAAAGACGAAATATAAAATAGAGAGCCTTCGATGACATCCTAGCTGCTATGGCAAATACTTCAAAATGAGTCCTTTTTGAGAAACGCGGTCTCAAAGCAGAGATGGTTCGGCCGTTTCTACGCATTCGTTCATCTTTTGGAATTTGCGCACCCGCGTCTAAACAGGGAACTTTTTGAGGACATTTCAGTCCCCAACTAAAGACGAAATATAAAATAGAGAGCCTTCGATGACATCCTAGCTGCTATGGCAAACACTTCAAAATGAGTCCTTTTTGAGAAACGCGGTCTCAAAGCAGAGATGGTTCGGCCGTTTCTACGCATTCGTTCATCTTTTGGAATTTGCGCACCCGCGTCTAAACAGGGAACTTTTTGAGGACATTTCAGTCCCCAACTAAAGACGAAATATAAAATAGAGAGCCTTCGATGACATCCTAGCTACTATGGCAAACACTTCAAAATGAGTCCTTTTTGAGAAACGCGGTCTCAAAGCAGAGATGGTTCGGCCGTTTCTACGCATTCGTTCATCTTTTGGAATTTGCGCACCCGCGTCTAAACAGGGAACTTTTTGAGGACATTTCAGTCCCCAACTAAAGACGAAATATAAAATAGAGAGCCTTCGATGACATCCTAGCTGCTATGGCAAATACTTCAAAATGAGTCCTTTTTGAGAAACGCGGTCTCAAAGCAGAGATGGTTCGGCCGTTTCTACGCATTCGTTCATCTTTTGGAATTTGCGCACCCGCGTCTAAACAGGGAACTTTTTGAGGACATTTCAGTCCCCAACTAAAGACGAAATATAAAATAGAGAGCCTTCGATGACATCCTAGCTGCTATGGCAAACACTTCAAAATGAGTCCTTTTTGAGAAACGCGGTCTCAAAGCAGAGATGGTTCGGCCGTTTCTATGCATTCGTTCATCTTTTGGAATTTGCGCACCCGCGTCTAAACAGGGAACTTTTTGAGGACATTTCAGTCCCCAACTAAAGACGAAATATAAAATAGAGAGCCTTCGATGACATCGTGCTACTATGGCAAACACTTCAAAATGAGTCCTTTTTGAGAAACGCGGTCTCAAAACAGAGATGGTTCGGCCGTTTCTACGCATTCGTTCATCTTTTGGAATTTGCGCACCCGCGTCTAAACAGGGAACTTTTTGAGGACATTTCAGTCCCCAACTAAAGACGAAATATAAAATAGAGAGCCTTCGATGACATCCTAGCTGCTTTGGCAAATACTTCAAAATGAGTCCTTTTTGAGAAACGCGGTCTCAAAGCAGAGATGGTTCGGCCGTTTCTACGCATTCGTTCATATTTTGGAATTTGCGCACCCGCGTCTAAACAGGGAACTTTTTGAGGACATTTCAGTCCCCAACTAAAGACGAAATATAAAATAGAGAGCCTTCGGTGACATCCTAGCTGCTATGGCAAATACTTCAAAATGAGTCCTTTTTGAGAAACGCGGTCTCAAAGCAGAGATGGTTCGGCCGTTTCTACGCATTCGTTCATCTTTTGGAATTTGCGCACCCGCGTCTAAACAGGGAACTTTTTGAGGACATTTCAGTCCCCAACTAAAGACGAAATATAAAATAGAGAGCCTTCGATGACATCCTAGCTGCTATGGCAAACACTTCAAAATGAGTCCTTTTTGAGAAACGCGGTCTCAAAGCAGAGATGGTTCGGCCGTTTCTACGCATTCGTTCATATTTTGGAATTTGCGCACCCGCGTCTAAACAGGGAACTTTTTGAGGACATTTCAGTCTCGAACTAAAGACGAAATATAAAATAGAGAGCCTTCGATGACATCCTAGCTGCTATGGCAAACACTTCAAAATAAGTCCTTTTTGAGAAACGCGGTCTCAAAGCAGAGATGGTTCGGCCGTTTCTACGCATTCGTTCATCTTTTGGGATTTGCGCACCCGCGTCTAAACAGGGAACTTTTTGAGGACATTTCAGTCCCCAACTAATGACGAAATATAAAATAGAGAGCCTTCGATGACATCCTAGCTGCTATGGCAAATACTTCAAAATGAGTCCTTTTTGAGAAACGCGGTCTCAAAGCAGAGATGGTTCGGCCGTTTCTACGCATTCGTTCATCTTTTGGAATTTGCGCACCCGCGTCTAAACAGGAAACTTTTTGAGGACATTTCAGTCCCCAACTAAAGACGAAATATAAAATAGAGAGCCTTCGATGACATCCTAGCTGCTATGGCAAACACTTCAAAATGAGTCCTTTTTGAGAAACGCGGTCTCAAAGCAGAGATGGTTCGGCCGTTTCTACGCATTCGTTCATCTTTTGGAATTTGCGCACCCGCGTCTAAACAGGGAACTTTTTGAGGACATTTCAGTCCCCAACTAAAGACGAAATATAAAATAGAGAGCCTTCGATGACATCCTAGCTGCTATGGCAAACACTTCAAAATGAGTCCTTTTTGAGAAACGCGGTCTCAAAGCAGAGATGGTTCGGCCGTTTCTACGCATTCGTTCATCTTTTGGAATTTGCGCACCCGCGTCTAAACAGGGAACTTTTTGAGGACATTTCAGTCCCCAACTAAAGACGAAATATAAAATAGAGAGCCTTCGATGACATCCTAGCTGCTATGGCAAATACTTCAAAATGAGTCCTTTTGAGAAACGCGGTCTCAAAGCAGAGATGGTTCGGCCGTTTCTACGCATTCGTTCATCTTTTGGAATTTGCGCACCCGCGTCTCAACAGGGAACTTTTTGAGGACATTTCAGTCCCCAACTAAAGACGAAATATAAAATAGAGAGCCTTCGATGACATCCTAGCTGCTATGGCAAATACTTCAAAATGAGTCCTTTTTGAGAAACGCGGTCTCAAAGCAGAGATGGTTCGGCCGTTTCTACGCATTCGTTCATCTTTTGGAATTTGCGCACCCGCGTCTAAACAGGGAACTTTTTGAGGACATTTCAGTCCCCAACTAAAGACGAAATATAAAATAGAGAGCCTTCGATGACATCCTAGCTACTATGGCAAACACTTCAAAATGAGTCCTTTTTGAGAAACGCGGTCTCAAAGCAGAGATGGTTCGGCCGTTTCTACGCATTCGTTCATCTTTTGGAATTTGCGCACCCGCGTCTAAACAGGGAACTTTTTGAGGACATTTCAGTCCCCAACTAAAGACGAAATATAAAATAGAGAGCCTTCGATGACATCCTAGCTGCTATGGCAAATACTTCAAAATGAGTCCTTTTTGAGAAACGCGGTCTCAAAGCAGAGATGGTTCGGCCGTTTCTACGCATTCGTTCATCTTTTGGAATTTGCGCACCCGCGTCTAAACAGGGAACTTTTTGAGGACATTTCAGTCCCCAACTAAAGACGAAATATAAAATAGAGAGCCTTCGATGACATCCTGCTACTATGGCAAACACTTCAAAATGAGTCCTTTCTCAAAAAACCGTTCGCAAAGCAGAGATGGTTCGGCCGTTTCTACGCATTCGTTCATCTTTTGGAATTTGCGCACCCGCGTCTAAACAGGGAACTTTTGAGGACATTTCAGTCCCCAACTTAAAACGAAATATAAAAGAGAGAGCCTTCGATGACATCCTGCTACTATGGCAAACACTTCAAAATGAGTCCTTTCTGAAAAAACCGGTCGCAAAGCCGTTGGACGTATTGGTTCTTCTTTTAAAATTCTGCCACCCGCGCCTCACCGAGGAACTTTTTGAGGTCTACCTAGAGCTGAACTGGTTACGAAATACAAAATGTTAGGACCCTCGACTGCAAGCTGCTGCTCTGGTAAATCCTCTAAAGTGAGCCGCCTTTGAGAAAACTTGTCTCGAAGTGGATATTGTCCGACTTTTTTCAGGCATTCGTTCATCATCTCAAATTTTGGAACCCGCGCCTTGTCTGGAGACGTTTTGAGATCAACCGAGTTTCTAACTGGCGACGAAATATAAAATTTAAGGCTGCCGACTACAAGCTGGTGCTATTTCAAAATCTTGGGCTTCCGCCCTCTTCGGGGATTTGGATACCAAATCGGATATTTCAATACCCTCTTCTCCCGAATATGTGTTTTTCGTTTGCTGTTTGTGCGCAGGGCGATTGGGATAATTCCTTTAATGTAACATTCAAAACGTGATTAAATATTGCTCTTGACATGTGAATGTTAACTTTACAAGAACGATCATCCTCTCATAAATTGGGTACTCACCGCAGTGCTCCCACTCCTGAGAATAAAAATAACCTTTTAAATAGTCACATAACGTTATAATTAGAAAGAATATTTCGAAAACCTTTTTTTATAATTTTAGATGATCGTAATATAAAGCAGCTGTTTTTCTTTATTAGTTTTTTTATGTCAGTAGCAAAAGACTGGAAATTCTTTTAACGTCGAAACGAAAATGAATCCAGCTTATTCGGCAAATTGCTATCAGGAATCCAAGCAAATAATTTTGAGAAAATAAGATGTACCCAGCACATTATCGGTTCTTCTGGTTTACTGCAGTCGCATGACGAATCTTGCATTTTGTTGTATTTTAAGTTGTGCTCGATTGAGCTTCGCAGTTTCTCAAAATTTGCGTGAGGTGCCTCCGAAATATACAGTTTTTTTTTTTAACTGCACTAAATTTTTAAATAAAGGGGGAAACGTTTTATGAATGCGGTTTTCACTGCGTGTTTATATGGCTCGGCGTACAATAGATGGGAATATAACCATCGCTATTATCAGACTAATTAACTAAAATCCGTTAATTAACTTTTTTATTACTGTAATTAGGATATATGTTTATATTACGAACTTTGAGGCAGTCATATGCCAAGACTGTTTCATTTTGTAGAATTCGCGTAACCAGCTTGTGTACCGCGATATTCGTCCACGAATTTTGCACTTTCATCTGGCTAATGTAGCGAAGTTCGGCTATAGTGGCCACTTTCGTGGGTTTGCCGAATTGAGTGGATAAAAAGTCGGATTAAGTAGAAAATTTGGGGGCAGATATCTTGGAACACAGGCACATTACGCGAATTCTACAAAATGGGACAGTCTTGGCATATGACTGCCTCAAAGCTTGTAATATAAACATATATCCTAATTATAGTAATTAAAAAGTTAATTAACGAATTTTGGGTAATTATTTTAATAATAGTGATGGTTATATTCCCATCTAATGTCCGCCGAGCCATATCAACACGCAGTGAAAACCGCATTCATAAAACTTTTCTCCCCTTTATTTAAAACTTTGGCGCAGTTAAAAATGAAACGCCCTGTATTTTTCAACAGTTTACAGATCTTAGAAACTACAATATTTGCCCTCATATTGGCGAGGGCTATTTTATTTATACAATCATAACGAGATTTTGATACCCAAAAATAAACTCCACACTTTGATTACCTTGGATACTATCCGTAGTGGCAATGCATCAAAAAGTTAAATCGACTGAGGACCTGCTGTTTTCACGTCATCATCTCGAAATTTTGGCACAAGAATGGCGTTAAATGATAGAATGATAGAAGTACTAGCATGGAAAATTGTTCAAAGCGTAATGTTTCGGTGTTGCGGTCATATCTGTATATTAAACACATGGGCTTCTATGGGAGCGCTGCTATAACCCTCTAAGAGATGGCGCGAGCATACGATGGCACAAATGGCTTGGGATGCCCTAAGGATCCGCCAATGGATCTTTTTGAAATAATGTTTTTCAGTCTAATAAATTGTGGCGGGTGAATGCCCACCTTTTAGGGAAAAGCCCGGGAGTCCAAGCCCCGCACTACAAACCTCGAGAATTGTGCGATTGGCAGAGAAGGACTGGCTCCTGGAAACTCGAACGCCGGAGCCTAGCAATCCCTTTTTGCACGAAGAAAGGCAAGTCATTTGAATAGTACAGGGGAACACTTCTATAACATTCATAAAAAATAAGATAAATAGTTGGTGTTCCTTCAACACCCTTAAACTGGGACCAAAAAACAAGGATTACTCCCGTTAATGCAAGATCTGCAGTTGTATGAAAATGCGCTTATCATTCGGGTATGACGAAAAATAAATCATACCTAAGCTAAATTAACTGTAACTAACCTTCGTTTTTTTTTGTTTTTTTTAAATGCATCATAGGAGAACGAACCGGTGCATACGCCTGGCCAAAACAACGACAAAAACGGCCATGGACTGATGACAATAGGATAGGCAGGTCCCTGCTTAAAAAAATGTTAAAGCAAAACAACAACAAAAAAATCAATCTTTTTGTTTGTATAAAAGACTTTGAAGTTGAGAGGGTTGTTTGACGACAAACTCGAGGGGTAGTTTGGAGGAGCTGCATGCTTCGGCTACACCACAATCCAAAATAAGGCACAGCACGACGTACCAGTCCACTCACGATTCGCCTCACGATTCGATAAAATATAGCCTCTGTGTTTCCAAATCGGTTCATACAATTATGGTCGGGGTCATATTTTTTATATATATTTATGTAAACATTATGTTAAGGCCTTGTTCTTGGGAGGAGCAGTCAGTTAGATGTAAACGCCGCAGTTAATTTTCTTCCGGAGATATAAAATTCCGAAACTCAAGGCGTGGAAGTTGCGAAGGATTCACTATGGTATTTTACACAGCCGTCAATTTTACACCGAAGCATGCACGTAGTAATAATTTGTTCTGTTAATTTTATGAAAAGATTACAACATGTACACCGAATATTAGAAACTACCATAAAATATGTTTGTACAAAAGGCTATGAAACACGGCAAGTAAAGACGTTTTAGAGACCCATTAACTAATTATTTAACAACAAACTACTTTAAATGAAACGGCGCAAAATATATCAAAATGAGCATCTTTAAATGCATTTGACGACATTTTTAGCAATTATTGGAATATTGCTATTATATTAGAAACGAAACTTATTTTCCTTGGTATGGCTGAATTGCACGTCCATACCTAAAAAATGGGCCGAAATTGCTGCTACCACTACGCTGATTCTCGAAGAAATGCATTAGCACTTCGCGCAGCGGTTATATATCGCAAAGCATGGTGAACGCAGCCTCTCAACACTTTTCCGCGGGGTGAACATTCCCGAAACCGCCTTTCTCTCTGCTGCAAGCAGATCAGTTCACTTAGCGTGTGCATGAAGGACGTGCGCGCAATGCGCGTCAAACGACAGAGCCATGTCGTTGTGCATATTTCTTCATTGCGAACGTGCGGCCCGGTAACAGGGTGAGAGGACTGCGCGTCAAGAACGGCGTGGCAGGCGAAGCACGTCGAAGAACTCGTGCGTCCACATGTCTCCATAGCAGGAGCCTCCAAGGGCGTCCAAAGAGCACCGCTGCGTATTTTCGGCACCGATTTGATGTCCAGAGGGCGTGACCAATGATGTCACGAACGTCAAAATAACGTGTGTGTTTTTGTTTTCTTTTTCTTTGAAGTCTAGAACGTCACAATAATATTCAAGCGGTGAGCGAGCAACTAGCTCGCGCTTTTAGCACTGTCGTGCGTTACCTTGGCGACAGTATGCGGCTCCTAATTACAGAACTATTAACCCACTTGGCCCCGTCCACGGTGGGCCCCGTCGTACACGCCGCTTTGCGGCGTCCAGCCGGCAAACCAAGCCCAGCTGTCCCCCATGCACCTCCGGAAAGGAAGTCTCATACCATTTGTTCAGCGAAAGTTCAACAACAACATTCTTTTTTTTTCTGTGTTAATTGTAAAAAAAAAATGTCGCAAATATCACCAAATGCCTCAACAACACATAATGGTCGAAAAAAAGGGAGACTGCACTGTGGATTGAACCCGCGACCGCTTGCGCATGATGCAGACACCTTACACAACGCTACGCTGCAACTTCGGAAATCTCGCTATGACAATTCGTTTCATACGAGACTTTCTTATTTTGCAAGAGGCGTGACGGACGGCACCGGGCGTACGAAATTTGAAAAGGCTTTCCTTGATGTTCCTGGATGTCGGCAATTGAGACGCAACAGAACGCGACAAGCACGGGCGGCACGTCGACAACACCGACCAGCGAGGACACCGCCGAGCACCCGAACACGCACACACTCGCCGACCGACCGACGTTTCAGTATGCAGTCGGCGGCATCCAAAATAAAACGTGTTTACGTAAAAATAACAGCAAATATAATTTTGACGCCCGTGACGTCGTTGGCCACGCCCCTGGACTTCAAATCGGTGCCTAAAATACGCACCCAAAGCGCACACCTGCACCCGCACCCCATCCGCCATCTGTCGGTGCTTGCAGAAGGTGTTTTCTAGCTACTTTCTACAGCCAGTGGGGCTGTAGCGCCATCCCGTGGCGACGTTGCGAACTTCGTTTAGTCCAAACCAGTCCAAAATCAACGCATGTTCCAGAACACTAATGCTAACCCAATAAAAAAAAACTCAATTTTCTTATTTCTTTTAAACTCTCTTTAACTGTTTGCAGTGATTTGAGCTAACTTTTGATTGCAAAACATTGAGAAACACCTAAACTCTCAAAAAGAAAACCGAAAAAGAAGTTCACGGAAATTCAGCTAATTTAGTCTTTGTTATAGGGGCTTTGCCGTACGACGTCGGCTCTAAAGAGACACAAACAGGGATGTACAGCGGTGCTGCTCTATTATAGGTGTAGGAAGTCAGGCTGTCCCTAGCTCAGCCAGAGAACCGGAACCGAACCGTTATTTTTAGCCAAACCGGAACTGAACCGAACCGAAATCTTCGCCGCCATCTTGGAACTGAACCGGAAAAAATATAACGGTAACCGGTTCAAAGTGGTTCACGGCAATTTTTTTTATTACAAAATGAACGTTTGAGACACAAAAATTGGCAGCTGTATTTATAAGCAGTGATCAAATTGTCAATGCCGAATTGTAATGTATGAGAAATTATGGGTTTTCGTGGAGCTCTTATATTGGCACTATGATTATTCATCTGTCACGTGGTCACGTGACGTCATGCTGTCAAGTGATGTCACGTCACGTGGTCCCGTGACGTAGTCACGTCATTCACTGAGTCAAGTCTGAGAACGTCACTATAGTCCGTTGCAACTCAAGAAAGTAGGGCGAGGGTAAGACGGGCCGGGGAGGAGGAAGCAGACGGAACGCTGGAGAAGAGAGGGGAAACCTCTTAGCGTTCCGTCTGCTTCCTCCTCCCCGGCCCGTCTTACCCTCACCCTACTTTCTTGAGTTGCAACGGACTATAGATTTATTAGCGTTGTTGACGCCCTAACGTCACATGGTATCACGACTTCTCACCGCAAGTCACGCGACACCATGATGTACTTGACTGTCATGAGATCGAGTCGAGTGCTCGGGTTTATGACAATCAGCATCGCCAAACATTTGGGTAATGGCTCGTGTTCAATCAAAGATGAGAATAGCAGAGCTCTAACGACGTCTAAAGCTCAACCCATGCTTTATTCTTGGCCACCACCGCATGACTATGATGAACACAGACGGCATACTTTAATTAGCCTCAGATCACTTGGCCGCTTGTTCTAATATCCAGTCGAGAAAGGGAAAACTGTTTTTATACTTTTCTTTTGCGTCTGCCATTGAGCGGAGACGAAAACTAAAGGGTGTTTTTGGAAGTTATCAACGTCAGGAATTAGCTCTTAGCGGTATTTATTGAAAGTACAAACATTTTTGCACGACCCAGTTTACATGTACACATCACTGAAGCACCCAAACATGTTTTCATTTTTGCTGGACTGTTTCAGAAAGTTGTCCCCGAGAACAGAAGCATTGAAAGGACTAAATGTGACTTATTAATCCGACGATAAATAGAACTACAAGTTTGTGCAGGAGGGATACATAAAAAAATATATCTTATTAGCTTTAGAAGGACAGCCGAACTTGGGTGGCCGCTCTAAATCTTACAGGAGTGTAGTTCTCAAGTTCTTCCCCAAACTTCACAGCTTTTGGGTGCCACATAAAAAAATAATAATAATGGAGGATTACTATTAACAAATGACACAAATAGAATCGTCGAATTAACATGCCAAAACGCAGGAGGGAGTCCCTCAGGAAAAATAGGTATTCTCTGAAAGAGCATTGAAAAAGATTTTAAAAAAAGGGGGTGGGATGTAAAAACATACTGTGTTGTTAAGGTTCCTCTGCTCCGCATCTTCGGCACAGACAAGAAAGCGTGGTCCCGGAAAATACTTTGCTAGCAAAAACACAGCAGCCAGAAAGCGCGTTTTCGTGGTGCCAGACGCTCGCGCCGTTCCTCACAACGCTGCACCAAGCAGGAATAATATGTGTCTGCACTGAGCGCGAACCTTCTGCAGCGTGCATTTTGCCCAACCGATTTTGATTTTTTCAGCAAGAACAGAGCGCAATGACCACCAGCATAGAGTGCGATGACGTCGCGCGCAAACCATGTTAAACAGTTCATGATTTCTGGTGAAATACGATGTTCTCAACACTATCAAAAGTTGATGTTGAAATTGTAAAGTTGTGCATTATATTATATATATCAGTCTCGTAATCATATGCGGCAGCCTAATAAAATGTTAGAGCGCGCATGACTGATAAAGCACAGAGTACTAAAGTGAGGGCCCAAAACAAGTTCACGAAAAAACGAATATAGCATTAGCTTCCCGAGACAGTATTTTGGAAAGTGTCGAGCTCGTGCAAGCCGATGTCCAAATGTGACTTATATTAGAAATATATTATCTGTCCTTCGCGCCATTTATATGTAATTAGGAGTATCATTGCATGCATCTACATGTATTTATTTTGGCTAGTAGGGCGTTGTGTATGGGATTAGTTTGAAGAATACCATTTTTTATTTATTGTTCTGCACATTTCGCGTATTTGTCTTCAGAACTCTTATGTGAGCACACAGTTCTTTTTGGCATACCCCGCCACCCGGGGGTTCACAGTCAGCGAACAAAAAATCACGTTTCCGCAGACTCAAAACTGGCGTTTTCGAGTATCGTCCTCCCGTGTCGGTCTCAAGCGGTTATGTGAACATCATGCAGTGAAATTGATTGGTGAAAATAAAAATATATTTAATTACTGACTGACAATTTGACAACATAAATAAAGTGCCGGTAAAGGGCCGATCACCTTAAAGATATACATCATACGTAAATGCACCCCAAATTATCTCAAATATAATCTGCAAATCGTTCCCGGCGTTTTTTCTTCTGCTTTTGAAGCTGCTTTAAATAACTGTGTTTCTGACACATATTAAATATCTCAAACATATAGAGGTCTGTCATTGCATCTTTTATGTGATGAACAACACATTTATGTGAATGTGGCAGTGCTGGCGGTAACCCATTACAAATGACGGCGTTACCGATAACGCGTTACTTTTTTCGGTAACGTAGTAACGTACACTCGTTACTTTCTCAGATCAGTAACAGGTAACGTACATGCATTACTTATTTCAAGTAACGGGTAACGCAGTTACGTTACTCGTTGAATCTTCTCAAAACCTGGGGGAAAAAGTACACTTACATTTGTTTTCTGTGTGTTTCTATACTTCGTGTTACCTTATGTCCAGACGCAGCCGACACTACGAGTTGATGTTACCAATCAGACAGAGTCCAAATGCCACCATAATGGTGTTCGTCGTCTTCCTGAACGTATTCTATCATCGCTGAACCAATCGCAAACATAAAAGATCCAGCGACTTTCGCTTTTGTCGCTGCTTGATTAGTTCCATAAGCTCGTAGCGTCGGTTGCCTTTCGACTTAAGCTGAAATGAAGTATATGCTCCCCGAGTCATTAATTAGTGCACTCACTCCACATACCTTCAAAATTTTGCCTGTCTTTTCCCCACGCAAAATGTCACACTTGAGCAAAAACCCCAGTGCCCGTGCCCTTTGTCCCAGTGTCAAAAAACGCTGTCGCCAAAAAACCCTGCTACCGTCAATTTACTGGGTGAAACAAGGAGACGGCAGGCTCTTTAAATCGACCGGAAAATTCGGTTTCTTAACCTATCGCGCTACGACTTTGTGCAGCGTTGCCCACAGATGGTGCATTTTTTTTGTAAAATTTGCAAAGAGCGAGTTTATCTGAGGAAAAAGTAAAGAAAGAAAAAGGCTTAGCTCCTATGGAAACGCAGCGACGCCACCGGTCTGCAAACAACACGGCGCCGTTTCGCACGGGAGACAAGAGATGGCGCAAGCTGTCGCGACGCCAACTGCCGCCAACGAACGATCGCAGACGACGCCGAGAGCCGGCGTGTTCAGCAGACAAGTAACTGCAGTTCCTTGTTGTTACCGCGCTTGTTTTTGTTTGTGCGACTGTCGCCGCCTGCGGAACGCGAGCCGCTTTTGAGTCGAAAGGATCGTCTGCTAAAGTGCCGGCTCTCGGCGCCGTATGCTCGTTCGTTGGCGGCGTTCGTTGCGCCATCTCTTTTCTCCCGTGCGAAACGGCGCCGTGTCGTTTGCAGACCGGTGACGTCGCTGCGTTTCCATAGGAGCTAAGCCTTTTTCTTTCTTTACTTTTTCCTCAGGCAAATTCGTTCTTTGCAAATTTTACAAAAAAAATGCACCATCAGTGGGCAATGCTGCACAAAGTCGTAGCGCGATAGGTTAAGAAACCGAATTTTCCGGTCGATTTAAAGAGCCTGCCGTCTCCTTGTTTCACCCAGTATAAATAAAAGTAACGCAAAAGTAACGTGCATTACTTTTTATCGGTAACGGTAACGTATTTCCTTTATTTTGAGCTAACGTAGGTCAGTAAAGCGTTCCTTTGTTTTGCGAGTAACGAGTAACGTATTCGGTTACTTTCTTTCGGTAACGCCTACAACACTGGTCTGTGGGCTGGACAAAAACAAAGTACACAGGGTCGCGTGGCGGAACTATGACGATTGCGCACGCAGACCGCCAGAAACCGTCCAATTAACTAGCTGCAATGTCGAGAAGAGTATGAAATACTACTTTGTTCTATTTAGCAACAATTCACCAACTAGCAAGGGTTGGGCCTACTTGCAAATTGAATTAACCGGCATTTTGTCAACAACAAACCTCAAATGCCAAGTTATGACGAAAATATTCACTTGGGTACGCTCTATTTTAGGCCAGATTCGATCTGAGTACGAAGGTGCGTATAGATTAGAGTGGACAATTTTGATCACCGTTTCCTGCATGATTATTCGCCTGCATCACGGTGCTGAATGAAAACAATATTTGTCAGGAAAACAAGCGTTGTGATTACCGCTTAGTGTTTCTGTAAAAATTAGACTGCAAGCGCTTGTCCGAAAACTTTCGTGACAATTTGAAAAGATTATTGCTTTTAGCTAAGTTGCGTGGTCATCATATCTATTGTGAAACGTATTTCGTAAACTATAGGTTTCACGATATATATGGAGAGGAGGTGCCCATTTCATGATTTTATGCACCGTAATTATTTCCTAACTTTCAAGAGCACAACTAGTGGTCATCTTTTAATACTGCGACGCAAAGTTGTACCAATCACGGGTATTCTAGGTGACCTACCAGACTAAATAACATTTGGATTCAAGTAAAATTGATGCGACTGACGTAAACAAATGCACTAGATGGTGATTTGTATAAACACGATGTTTTGTATGTTAACCTAGCTGTTCTTTTACTGTTTCATCGAAAGTCAATAATTTAACTCCTTATTTTTGGTAATTGAAACTAAAGTGGATTTTACGAATGATAAAAACCTATAAAGTTTCTCGTGTCACGGTTGAAATAATGCCTCTTGCCAAAACTACTCGAAAAAATAATTCTCAATTTAGCGGTTCAATCCGGTTCAAACCGGTTCGAACCGGTTTCGAACCGTTATTTTTGCTCCCCGGAACTAAACCGGAACTAAACCGTAAGCCGTGAACCCGAACCCGAACCCGAACCGAACCGATAAAAATTTCGGTTCGACACTCTGAGCTCAGCTATATGTTTCTGTTTCATTGCGTTGACTCCAGTGATGTACGGAACGGCGTTCCTGGAACGCGTTCCTTTTAGGGGGAACGAAGGAACGCCGCCGTTCCGTTTCGCGTAGGTGGAACTGGAACTCGTTACACTTTTACTGGAACGAAAAAGGAACGGCGTTTCTTTTGTTCATCCGGTGGGGTAATTTTTATTTTATTTCTAAGAGGAAAATTCTAAAAGTATAAAAACAATATTTTTACGAAGAACAGGATCTCGTTCACTTTTTGGTTGCTTATCTTGGGGTGTATTTTGTGTGGTCCTCGCTTGGTAACAGTCGGGTGCAGGAGAGCTAGTGGACATTGATTCTTTTTTCAGTGCCCGAGACTGCGGTACAAAAAGCAAAACTTTTAATCGATGGAAAATACACAGAAAGAGGGACGTCTCATACTGAACTACATTCTTTGCTTCCACGAAGCCTCATACAGCCATAAATCTAAGCCTGACTAGAGCCATCTCTGAACTTCCACAAAAAAATCTACAGTTACAACAAAAGAGCAGGTTATCAGACATCGAATGCACCTTTATATCCCGAACATTGGTCAATTAAAAGATACGCAAAAATTAACCTTTATTGCCTCTCCCCTTTTTGCCCCACCTTCAAACTGAACAACGAATTCGACCTTCGCGAAGAAGGACTGGTAGTTTTTGAAGACATACCCTCGAAAAGTCCTAACCTCTTCTCACCTTGCTCGTCTTGCGTACAGCAACTGTTGTTAAGTTCGATCAAATAACTTTGTTAGATTGAAACGTGTGGCGGTATTGTAAGACGCTCGTGGGGGCAATGTGGGCTCACAGTACATTAATTTGGCTCGCCTGATTTGCCCACCACAAACATGAATATGGTTAAAGGCTGACTTTTTTAAAGGCGAATATGTTACGAAATGAAGCCTTGCTTCCGCTTGTTTTCTTCACCTGGTGTCCTTCCATCACGGTATTAAAATTGGTATCTTGCAAGTTGATAAAAAAGATATATATAAAAAACTTCGTTTGACATAACTAAATATGGTATTTAGCACAATAACAAATAACCCAAAAGTAACGATACGTTCCGTTTTTTTTTTTACTGTAACGGAAACGAGTTCTTTCTGACAGATGGAACTTGTAACGGGAACACGTTCCAAAAATCAGAAGGAACAAGGAACGAGCTTTCGTTCCTCTATTTGAGGAACGTGTAAAACACTGGTTGACTATGGCGACCCCCCCCCCTTCTAAACGCGTCCAAATTGTGTGTTCGTTCCTGACGCCGTAAAATCCTGCGCATGCCTTGTATCTTTATGATGTAATGGAGTGGTTCTCAAATGGGGGTCCGCGGAACCTTTGGGGTCCATGAAGGCATCCTTGGGGTCCGCGAAGCACAGCCGCATCAGTCAGCACGGCAGTAAAAGTTGTATTTTTTGAGATTGAGAAGAAACGTTCCAATTTTCGGGTGAGTTTTCTCGTGTAAATGTCAATAAGAGAGGTTTACTTCACATTAGCACTTATTTATATTCATATATTCAATCCCTATCATAATTAGCCTATCCATTCCCTTCCCCTCACCACGAACGGGGTCCTCCACCATCTCCGCCGATCCACAAGAGGTCCACGAAACATCAATAACTGAGAACCGCTAATGTAATGTATGTAATAATGCAATAGTAATAAAAGGTTGATGTTGTATTGGTCCGTGCTATGAATCAAATTTAGGAAAAAAATAACAGTGTTTTGGTATAACTAGGATGATAAATATGGTTGTAATTAACTTTGAAATTAATAAATTAAAAGGTATTTCAAATGGAAACATGGTGAGCCATGTTTATAATTGATAGACTATTACATTTATTAATTAGAAATTTAATTACAACAATATTCATTAACCACGTTATACCAGAACACTGCTTTTTTCCTAACTTTGACCCTTGGTACGGATCAATACCAGATCAACCTCCTTTTTTCTCTGCGCCATGCGTACTTTTCGCCGGGACGATTCGGCTCGCGTTTAGGGAAACACCTTGCATATGTATATAACGGAGTGCATCTTTCCAAGGACATTGTTACGCTATTAGACGTATTTACCGAAAGAAGCACATGGACAGCTCTTCTTGCCGGAGTCAGACTGAACACTGAAGTATCGTTTATTAGAACTTATGTCGGAATAATAGAACGACACCTCGGGTATGAGAGTACGGGACGCTCGGGTTACGCGGATCAAGGAACGAATGTTAACCGTCTGGCCCCGTGTTATCAGTGAATCGCGGACGCTCCCACGAGTGGGCAAGATATCGGAGCATGTGTTGTTGTCGAACTCCATTACAACCCCTTCCTAAGGGAGCTTCGAAGAACTTCCAAAAGGAACAGGCTGCTTGACACAACGTCCGCGACGATTGTGTTTATGCGAGGTGTCGGTACACGTTTCCGAAGCCTCGGGACCATTGCGGGCAATTCTTCTTCCGCTTTTTGTCCCTCTTCTTCCTTGAGGAATAGAATTAGATACATGTCAATTTCTTCGGATCTCTTGACCCTCGGACGTTATCCAGTACGATCGTGGCGTTTTTGCCTCCCCGGTTTGCTTCAAGTCAATGACCCAAACTCGCTCTCCGGAGCTAAGCGGATCGAGTTGACGCGCTCCGTGTCGCCAGTCGAAGTCGTTTTTCTGTAGACTCCGGATTTTTGGCTCGTAGTCACGCAGTTGTTGTTGATAGGGTAGCTTTGGATCGAGGATTTCAGTGGCGATCGGGAGTGTAGTACGCAATCTTCTTCCAATGAGAAGCTCCGCCGGTCTGTAACCGTTAGGCAGGGGTGTTGGAACGGTACATCTTGAGTGTCCCGAAAGGACCTTCGGTTCTGCTGAGTGACCGCTTGATAATCTTCACCCCAGCTTCCGATATACCGTTGCTTTGCGGATAGGGCTTGATGTGATGTGTTTGAATACGTAGAATTGTGAGAACGTAGTGAAGCTTGAGCCTGTGGTTCACGCAAGCAGAGGACCATTGTCGGAGAACACGACATCCGGGATGCCATGCTTAGCAAATATCGATGTGTAGTGCATTATCACGCACTCTGCTTTGAGGCTTTCCAGTCGGGCGATTTCAGGATTACCAGAGTAGTAATCGACGAAGATCAGCCACCATATTCCACGTATGAAGAATAGATCCATTGCCACTCTCTCCCACGGTCTACTTTAACATTCTGACGGGATGAAGAAAAATATTTGAAATTCTGGCCTGTTCGAATGCACTTTTCCTAGTTTTTGACCAGGCGCTTAATGCATTCGCTCATCCTCGGCCACCACACTGACACGTTTTCTCATGCTTTGCATTTTGCCATTATCATGTGTTCTTCAGGAAGTTGGTGTAGGATCTGTGGCCTGTATGACACTAGTACCACAATTCGATAGCCGTTCATTACAAGTTTATCTTGCAGGGCAATATGATGACGGTACTCGAAGCACTTATCTGTTTCGAGATTCCCGCGAATTGGCCATCCTTGATCAGTGTAAGTGGCCATTCTTTGGCAAACATTAACTTGCTTCTGTTCTGACGATAGCAACTGGAGATTCGTTTGCGTTTCTGGCAGAACCACGTGTCGAAAGAAGCATTCGACTTATTGCATCTATGTGTCTTGTTGCTGATGAAGCGGGCTTCTAGACAACGAGTCAGCTGCTTGGAGTTCTTTGCCTCGGACGTGAACAACTTCGAAGGAGTAGCGGATTAGACGCATGCGCAGTCTTTAAAGACGAGGCTTCAGGTCGTCCAGTGACTTTGATCCAAAGGGAGAAACGAGAGGCTCTTGGTCGGTTTCCAAAACAAAGTGTGTTTCCTACGACGTAATCTCGTAATTGCATGCCCACGTGAGTGCCAAACCTTCCTTTTCGATTTCGGTGTACCTTTGCTCCGTGTTGGTGAGTGTCCTGGAGGCCTAGGCAATGACACGAAATGACCCATCCTCTTGCTCTTGACGCAGCACTGCTCCCAATCCGTATGATGACGCATCTGCAGATACAACCGATTTCTTGTTGGCGTCATAAATTCCAAGAACGGAGCAGGTTGAGAGGATTGATTTCCTTCCCCTTTCTGACAGCTTCCTGCTGAGGATGATCCCATAGGAAGTCCACTTTGAAACTGAGCAGTGACAATAATGGATGCAGTGGATGACGTCGTCTATGTGGCAGAGTACTCGTACACCTTCTACTCCTTGGAGAAGTTGCGTCATGCCTCTCTGGAAGTGCTCCGGAGCCGACGTGATTGCGAATGGTAGGCGATTGAAGCGAAATTTTCCAAACGGAGTGATAAATGTCATTCGGATTCGTGACATCTCTTCTAAAGGGATCTGCCCGAACCCAGAATTTTCGTTCGGCTTGGAAAAGATCTTGGCTCCTGCTAGTCTTCCCCGCGTGCTCCACTGAAGGAATGGGGCGATATTGGCGCTGAATGTGCTTGTTCAGTTCTGGGAAATCAACACACATGTCAATTCGGTGTGATGATTTGGCTACGATGCCCATCACCGCACACCAGTCCGTAGGTTCCTCTACTGGAGAGTTACAACTTCCGACTGCGTGTTGTCTAGCTCTTTCTGCATTTTACGATAGTGCGAAAGCACTGTTCTTCTGGGTGAAGCGATAGCGAAGAGTGTCGCATTAGGTTTCAGCTTGGGAACGGGAACACCTTCGAGAGATCCCAATCCTTGGAACAGGTGAACTCTTTCTTTAATTTGGATGCTTGGTTCGTGGCCGTACAGAATGAGGGTAAAGCCGAAACGTTTTGATTGTTGGCTTACCGAGGAGAGGCTTGCGAAGTCTTTTCACGATCCCGACTTTTTCCAGCGCTTGTTGCTCATAGCAATTCAGTTGCATCCAAGCTCATCCCATGACTTTGAGGGGTTTTCCGTCTGAGTCATGAAGTGGACGTCTTGGCTCGGAGAGCTTGCAGCGCTTTCAGAAGAACTTCTGAAAGACGAAAGCTGGCATCACTGTTTCGTCTGCTTCAGTGTCGAGTCTGAAAACAACTTGAGTTTTGTCCGCGATTACTTCGATGTCCCATTTTGGTGGCAGAGGAGAGGCTGAGTTCCTACGAACCTATCTTGTTCGTGTACGATGGTGTTCAGGGTAGTCGAGGACTTGCAGACACTTACAAAATGCCCCCTTTTCTTATATATGTTGCAGCTTGAGTTCTTCGACGGACACATGATCCTCGGGTGAGCTTCTCGACCACATCAACGACAGGGCTTGCCTTTTGGTCAGGGTGCGGCGGTCTTCTTGTGAGTTCGGACCTGACATTCAGTTCCTCGTTGAGCAGGTCCTGGTGTTGTCCTACTTGAGGCTGCAATTCGGTCAACGTTGGCGTCCTTTTCTTTCAATGGTTGGGATTAGGCTTGTTGCTTCTTAACCACTTTAGATGGTCGCGCAGTCGGTTTGGATCAAAATCTAGTCGAAGTTTTTGATATGTACTTCTGTCCTGGAAAGCAACGATTAGCCGGTCGTGGATCAATCCTTTCTGGAGGGGTACATTGTTGCATGTTTTAGCAAGTCCATAAGAGTGGGGACAAACTCATCGACTGTTTCATTTTCTAGTTGCATTCTAGTGTTGAACTTTTGCCTCTCGTATACCACATTTCCACGAGGAATGAAGTAGCTTTCAAAGTACTGAAGGTTTGTGAAACGTTTTCAGCTTGTCGTTCCATGATGTAAATGAGAGCCTCGACCTGGTGTTAATCAGGTTGATAGGCAAGCCCTGATGCACTGTTGAAGCGCTGGAATCTCTTCTTCCACGCCGGTCATTCGTTCGGTGATGTAAAAGTGAAGAATTCGGTTGATGAGATGCGATAGGTCGTACTTACCGGTGTTGGCGCAGGACTGTTGTCGGCCGAAGTTGATTGCTTATTAATTGCTATTTCAATCGGCTCAGTCCTATGCTTAACTAAAGATTAGCAAACTCGCCGACCGATCGAGACTCCTGACATCGTGTTACGCTATTGACGTATTTACGTAAAGAAGCACGTGGACAACTATTCGTGGCGGAGTCACACTGAAGATTGAAGTCTCACGTCGGAATAATATAACGACGCCTCGGTTACGCGAGTACGGGGCGCTCGGGGTACGCGGAGCCAGAAACTGATGTTTACTAGTGATGGACCGAATCTGCCGAACTTCAGATTCGGCAAAGTTCGGCAAATGCCGAACGTTTGAAGGAAAGTTCGGCAAAGATTCGGCGAAAATTCGGCAAATGTCTGCGCACGCGCGAGAACGCTACCGGGCCGTGGATTGCAAATGGACGCCGTGCAGTCGTGAGGTTATATCGTGCAGTGCACGGTGGTGCAGCGTAGTACAACCAACTCAAGCTCGTTGAGTACAACCAGTGGTTACGGCGAGGTGTGGAGTGAGTAGGCAACACGGTAATTGTGTTTCGTGAGCGAGTGTGGTTCTCTTCAATCTTTTCTGCCTCAAGAATAGAAGATCGACCAGTAATTTACGCAGTCCACTGCGCAAGTAAAAAATGATGCGGTACATTCTGCATGACGGGATTTTAATTTGACATTTCCACTTGATATATTTGCTAGTATCCGGCGGCGCGCTCAGCTACATACCGCGACTACGCGTATAAAAACTATCGTGCGAAGTCCAACCGCCGACCAAGGCCCGCTCGCACGGATCAAGTTTCGTTCACGGAGACGGCTGTTACCGCGGGCGCCTCCTCAGACTCACTCAACCTACGACGCAGCGTGCATCGCGCTGCGCTGTTCTGTTACGGTTTAAATAAACGCATTACCCTGAGTATGTGAAACCACTGATGCAACGAGGTAGTTGAAACATTGGCCGACAATTACTTTAAAGCACTCGTCGCAATTATAACAATTCTGTTTTCGGCTCAGAAGTAGTGTGTGCCGCTGCGCTGCGCACTCTGCGCGAGTGTGTGGGCCGCCCTTAATTTGCGAGTCCAATGGCCATATTTTGTCCTTCCTGTGTTCGTTCGCGTCTTAAACGTCGAACTGTTGTGTGTTGTGTCTATTCATTAACTCACGGAAAGTTGGTTGGCAGGCGCCTCAGCGTACAGGTTTGTAACCTTTCTGCCAGCCGCGCACGCTTCCCGTGTTTTACTATTTTGTGCAAATAAAGATTGATTGGTTGATTGATTGTTTTTTCAACCAGTGTTATTTCGCGATTTTCCTGTATCTTCATAAAACTAAACACAGAACTATAATGCTAGACGTTGCGCATCCGACGTCTCTAACTTTCCCTATTTTTCTAAACGTTCGTGTTTGTCCTAACACCAGAAACTGGCATTTTAAACGTTAAAAACGAGACGTTGCTAATATGGGAAGCACACTTTCATGCAAAGCTGACGTCAAGTGACTCAAATCGAAGAACATGCATATTTACAATAATAATATTAACTTTTCTGGTGAAGGCTCAGCAACCGTTGCATTCGTTTTCGCGAACAGAACGGTAAGTCTCAGAGAAAGCAAGAACGCAGCGTTATTGCCCTCATTTTAACACTGTACATGCAGGGTTGCGCTAATAATGCCTCGAAACCGAAACTCTCGTAGCGTGATTCGTGACTGCCACCGCTGCCACCCAACCTCGTTGTCACGTCACTTCTGCTAGAAGTCACTCTAAAATTGCCAGTAAACACATAAAAACGACACCGATACAATTATCTTGTAGAATATCACCTTACTTAGCAATAACTGTGTCAATATGCATTACATGTTGCATTTAAGTTAAGAAAAAAAAACATAAAACCTTTTTTCGCCAGAAAAAACTAAATTTCAACGTAAGTCTGGTAACAATGTATTTTTACCGAATCTTTGCCGAATCTCTTGAAAAATTCGGCAAAAGTTCGGCTTTGCCGAATCCCAAGATTCGGCGCCGAACTTTCGATTCGGCAAAAGTTCGGCCCATCACTAATGTTTACCGTCTGGCCCCACGTGATCTGTGGCTCGCGGCCGCTCCTACGAGCGAGCAAGATATGGGAGTTCGTGTTGTTGTCGAACTTCATAACAGACATGGCTTTCATATAGGGGTATTCACTGGGCGCCATATTTGAGGTAACTGCTCACAGCGCATGCCCGGGAAGAGTTTCCCGTCAGCTCTCGGGCAACCGGAAGAGAAGAGGGGAAGGCGAAATCCTCTTATCACCGGGACTCTCCTTTGTAGGTTCCAGGCTTCTTCAAACGTCGCTATTCTCCCCCTAGAAGATTATAGAAGATTAACTTGCCACTCAAAATTCGTACAAAAGCATCTTTCCCCTCTCTCTCTTCACCTGTGGTCAGAAAGCAGCAGCGAGCTCACCTATGACGCCCAGTAAATACTCCCTATAGTATATATAATATATTTTACAAAAATATACAAAATATGACCCTGACAATAAGTGTATGAACTAACGTGAAAACACCCAACTACAAAAGCCTTGTGGTTATCAACTTTTATCGATATTCCATTGTACGGTACACATTGATAATTACAAATGGTAAGCTGGTGTTGTTCGTTTGCCGTCACACAATGCTGAACACCAACAGGGCGAGAAAAGTAGTATCTGGAGAGTCTCCAGATACTACTTTTCTCGCCCTGTTTTCGCGGTGATAGACCTTCTCGCGTGCGGGCTATCGGTTTCACGGTAATGTGCTGTGCATACAGTTCGCAACTTCCGACAGCTGTGGCGTCTACCGATAGAAGTTTTGGGGGTAGGAGTTCTTAGGAGGCAACGCAAGGAAAAGCAAATATAGAGATAAGCTAGGAACAGCATGATTTTAAACTCCCCATGATAGAGCAGTACCGCTATGCAGCATTAGTCGGTTCTAGAAAATGTACATTTGAAGCCAATTTCTTCCGGCAAAGCCCCTAAAACGAAGACAAGTTAGCTCAATTTTAGTAAAGCTTTGTGGTCGCTTTTCTCTTTGGAAGTTTATATGTTACTCAATGTCTTGCCATCACAAGTTAGATCAAGTCAGTGCAAACGGTTAAGGAGAGTTTAAAAGAAATAAAAAAAATATGGTGTTTTCGTTTTAAAGGGATACTACAACGAAATTTCGGCGCTCATTTTTTGTCTATATGTGTTCAAAAGAGCAGTATCACATGGAACATACCAATATCTTCTTTAAAAAGTCTCGAAAAGGAATTTTAAAACGAATTAAACGATTAGCAAAGAGCACCTGGTGGATGTCGCTAACGCCTCGTTTGTAATGCTCGTCTAGGAACCTTGACAGATAGTGACGGAGGTCGTCTCGCCTCGGGCCACGACGAGAGAAGGGGGAAGGAGGAACTCCCCTCTTCCCGAGAATCCCTTTTGTGTGCCGCAGAAGTCGCTATTGTCCCCCTACAAGATTATAGAAGATTAACCCGTCACTCAAAATTCGTACAAAAGCAGCCGCTTCGGTGGCTGGAACGACTAGGCCATCCTATCAACGTCAGCCTCGCCGTAGCTTTGCTCGTCTCGAGACGACCTACGTCACGATTGCGTCGGATGTCACGTGTTCTAAGCTGGGCCTTCTCCGAGCGCTTGCCAGAGTGGGCCGTTTATAACGAAAATACAGCCACCAGGATCAAAATACAAACGTGCGATTGTCATTTACTGATATTGTGCATCATATTCAACCTATTTTTGAACACGACGGGAATATTTCAAATTTCGTTGAAGTATCCCTTTAAATATGGACATGCCATTTGGCCATGTTTAAAGAAATCGCTGCGTTTCTGCATTAATAACAAAACTACATTAATGGCTAAGTATTATTTTATATGTTCGTAAAAGGCATTTAAAGTTGCTCATTTTGACAAATTTTTTACGTTTTATATGAAGTAGTTTGTTCGTAAATAATTTATGAATATGTCTCTAAAACGTGTTTAGTTGATTCATTTTTTGTTCACCCAAAACCCGCAGCGCCTGTATAGACATTATTGCGAGAGGCACAAAGCTTTAAAAAAAACTAATAAGAGCCGCAGTCTCTCGGCACATCACGTCTGCAGGTAATGAGTTCCATTCCATGATGGTCCGCGGTAAGAAGTAATGTTTAAGGATATTCATCCAGGAGGAGTACGACTGAACCTTACAATAGTCTAATTGAGAGGAACGGTAATGTGGTGAGTGCAGAAATGATGAAGCATGGATTGTTGTTTGGTTTAAATAAAATTGACTAAAAAAGTTTAAGGCCGAGAGTTTTACGCCATTCACTTAAATGTATCAAACCCAGTTTTTTTCTTCTTTTTTTTTAATGTGCTGAGGAAACGATCGAACCTCCCTAAGACCAACCGAGCAACAATAGATTGAACACGTTTAAGTGCGCTGACACAAACCTGGTAAACAGGATCCCACACAGAATACGCATACTCTAATAGTGGTCTAAGATATGCTTGATGTGCTGCATCTCTAAGCTTTTTGCTCACATGTTTAAGTTTTGCGGTAAGACGCTAAGAGCCCTGCACTGGCGACCAAACTGTTCGCTTGTGCGGTCCATGTACCATCATCGGCAAATATCACACCTCAATATTTAAATAGTATATAATATGTCCTAATAGTTTCGTTCTTTAGAGAGTAGTGCTCAACGAATTCCTTACGTTTTTGTGAGAAGCTTACTTGAACACACTAATGTTCTGTAGATATCCAATTATTTTTACACCATATTTCAACGCGTTCGAGGTCACGCATGAGCCTTCTGAGATCCGTTTCATCTGACACTTTAGTGTATAAAGCATAGTCATCGGCAAACAATCATATCTTAGATTCAATTCTACGGTATATAATATTAATGCAAATGAGGAAGAGAGGTGGCCCCAATACAAAGCCCTGTAGCACATCAGATGAGACAGGTACTCGACCAAAACATGTTACATTTATCACCACCTGCTGCTGCCTTGAAGTAAAATAACCCTTCATTCTTTTTCTCACACTAACATCAACATTTAAATTTGCAAGCTTCTGTAGTAATATTGAAAGAGAGACAGTATCACATGCCTTTCTGAAGTCCAAGAATATACAGTTTACTTGGCCTAATGTCAAGTTATGGGGCTATATCGTGATAAAATTGAATCAACTGCTTCGTACGTGAAACCCTCCTTTTGGAACCCAAGCTGGTGATCATTGAAGGATCTAATCAAACCAAAGTGATTTATTAATGCTGAGTCTAAGATATGTTCAAGTATCTTACAAAACACTGGGGTAAGCGAAATGGACGTATCGTATGAAACATTACTTTTTGAGCCACCCTTAAAAACTGGCACGACATTGGCTACTTTCCATTCATTAGTTTTCTTCTCATCCCGAAGCGATTGAGTGTAAATTATGTAAAACTATTTTGCTTCTGCACGGGAACAACATTTCAACACCTAAGGCAAAATGCCATCAGGACCCTTGACCTTTACTTCATCAAAATTGTCGACTAACTTGGTAATGCCACCAAAGGAAAGCTCAAGCCGCTCCAAGTTTACGTACTGGTCGCTGACAACCTGCTGGAGAACATTGTCAGCGGAAAAAATATTTACATAAGAAATTAATTAAATACCGTAGCTCTATCACAATCACTAAGTTCCCTTCGCGTTGTAAATTTATAGGGGTTCAAGCTTATCTTTACCACACCTTTTCATATACTCTCACTTCTTTTTGTCGTTATTTCGAAGGTCTAAAGTAAAACCTTAAAAATATTTTTGGACATTCACCTAATACTTTTGTATTGTGACGTTAGGTTCCGCAGTTTGCCAAATTTTTTCACCTATTTAAATCTGTAGTACTCTAAAAATGCACTCAGTAGCTTATAAATCACACGAATAAGCTCACCAATAATTCCTGGCTTCTTCCTTTTTCTCAGTTTACAGCTTAATGTACTCGTAACATGGGCGTCAGTAAGAGTAAGAATTCGTTCATTTAACGTTAGCCACAGCTCATTAATGTCTAAGCCATCTGCAATACATTCAAATGAAAAAATGGTTCTGGAACTCAGTAGAAATCTTCCCATAATCCCTTTTGTCAAAAAGAAAATTTTCCCAGACTGATTAGTTTTAGCTATTGAAGTAAATGCAGCTAGATTGACTACAACAGCGTGATGATCACTAATCCCAAGAATGAGACATACAATAGACACAACATCAGGAGTGTTGAAAAACAGTAGATCAAGAAGATTAGAGCCACGTGTCGGGTGGGAGACAGGTTGAAAAAAACCAAGCGTGTCCGACATAGTTTTTATTACACCGAATAGACTGCCACTGAAACTTAAAATACATATATTTTCCGTTACTCCTTGCAGCATCTGGTAAATTAAAGGCGCCTCCAAGGGGAACACACACTGTAGAAAAAAGTACAAACAATATTTCGAAACTGAAGCAGAACATTTGGATCAGAAGCACAGTGACGATAAAAAGGACCAACCACAAAACTAGAACCATCAGATTGCGTAACACGGCACCGGAAAGATTCAGTTGAATAATCAATACGAAGTTCACAGCTGTTGAGTACATCCCTCACTAAAATAAAAACGCTGCCGTCGTGCATTTTGTCTATCATTGCGCTACAGAATGCATCAACCAGAAAAAAAACCACTGTCATTTTCTCTTGCATCTAGCCAAAGTGCAGTGCCGATAACAAAGTCAGCACGTACAGATTCTATTAAATCAGTCAAATCGCCCACTTTTTTTAACACTTGGGCAATTTGAAACGAGTATAACACTTTTACAAACTGACCTTGATTTGGGGGCGCGTCATGAACGTTTGACTTGTACTTACTGTTCGGAATCCAATGTAAATGACTTGTCATCTATATATATATATATATATATATATATATATATATATATATATATATATATATATATATATATATAGCTCATTGTAAAAGAGATTAACTGAGCGATCGCCTTGCTCCCTTTTTGCTTTCGTATAATCCCACAGATGCTTATGTTTAATGCGCACTTCGCCAGAGTGGTCGTCACCAAGTGACAAGCCGGTGTCCTTAAGTTGTCGAGCGTTCCGAACTAGCTCAGTATTTTCATTGAAGTAAAAAAAATGGAACATAACTGGCCTGTTTGAGTCACTCTTTCTACTTCCCAAACAATTAATCTTCTAAAGGCATGCCACTTTTATACCCATCTCAGTGTCGAACAATTCGTTGATGATATGCTCTCCCAGTGACGGAATCGCTTCCTTACGTGTCTTTCTTTCAGTCCGTAGATAACCACGTTGTTTGGCCTGCTACGATTCTTAAGGTCGTCTATCTTAGCCCGCATCTCCGCCATACCAACCGACAGGTCTTCTACTGCTATTTCACAGTGATTAAGTTGCGCACCATAATCAGCAAGACGATTAAGATCATTTACGATTGAATTTAGTGAAAGGTCAGTTCGAGCTGTTTAATCTTCAATTTATTTGTTTACCGCCCAATTTCGTCAGGTATATCCTTTGCCCTTTAAGAAGCGCTATAATATAATCTTCCGGACCAGGATTTAATTCCACATCACCGCTTAGGAGCAGCACCAGCAAACAGAAGGCATCCAAGCAGTCGGCAATACCAGTAAGAAATGATTTTGGGCAAGGCAACACCACCAGGAACCAATAACTCGTTCTTACCTGAGCATAGGAGTGATTTTTACTAACCTGCAGAACAAAGATGAGCGGATTACTCGGTGTCGGCATGTCAGCGGTGCCGCCTTGGCCAATGCTGCAGAAAGCGAAGGGGTGTAACTTGAAGTCCCTTGATGATGACGATGCCTTTGTGTAGTTTCCAGCAGCAGGAGTCGAAACTACGGCACAAAAGCGCTGCAGTGGAAGTTGCGCAGTGTTGCAGTAATCCGGGCATCTTTTGACGGAACCTACGAAGACAGAGGCAGGCTGACGGTGCTTTGTTTACCATCAGTCAGTCGTAAGGCCCGTACACAAAGTAAGGACCTGCAGAGCGAAGAGGAGCGGATTACTCGGTTTTAGCATGCCAGTGGTGACTTCTTGACGTTTTTCGTTGATTTTTTATAGAAATATTTTGCTGTAATTTTAACATTATGTGAAGATGTAAATCTTTCATAAAATAAATAAAACATATATTACTACGTGCATGCATCGGTGTGCAATTGACGACTGTGCAAAGTGCCATACTGAAACCTTGGCAGTCTCCACGCCTCTAGAATACAAAGTTTATACCTCCGGAAGAAAATGAGCTACGGCGTTCACATATATGCTCCGCTCAAGAACTGATATTTTTACATAAATATAAAACATGACCCGGACCACCATTGTGTGAACTGACATGGAAACCTCCTACAACTTGTGAAACCACCTATAGTCATTGACAATATTAGGAATGTAGGGCGTCGCTTATTATGTGGTTTTTGAATAGCTTATCCAAAAGCTTTGCGTACACAGGAAACTACCCTTACAAAAAATTTATATCTAGCCAGATCTCAAGATTTCAGATATGGCACATATAAACAATTGGCGACATATAACCTGAGATGTTATATCTGCCAGATATAGTCTGATGTTCCTGGCCAAGTATGGAAATTCCAGATCTGGCCAGGCATATCAAAAGAAGGACACAAGCCTAAAATCAGCACTTCATATATTTTTATTGTCTGCAATTCTCCCAAGTTCCCCGGCGCGCACGCGAGGAATCATGGGGACGGTGATCCTTCAGCTCCCTATTGATCGGCAATTTCTACCAATTTTATGGTTACACAGTTTCCAGTGTAATTTGGAGTCAACCTGAACAAGCGTCCAATAAATCCGGAGGACCTGTCATATCACTTTTAAAAATTCTCGTCAGTGTCAGCGTTTATGATATTGTGCATGCAATCCACCTTTCAACCTGGCTGAGCCGCAGAAATTTCTTCCAATGTTATCATTCTCGTGATTGTTGTTTTAGCAGGAATTGCTTAAAAGCCGAGAAATCACAACAACCAAAACCGGGATTTAGCTCGGAGTCCGCAGAGCTGTTTATAGCGTTTTTAGTGTTTCTAACTTAATACCAGCGTCTTTGAAGCTGTACGAGAATGATAATAATGTAAGAGATGTCTGCCGCTCATCCAGGTTGAAGAGTGCACGGCATGCACAGTACTGGCGTTGACGAGAAATTTTAAACGTCAAATGACAGGTTCAACACTTGTTCAGGGTGACTCCGGATTACACTCAAAACTGTGTAACCATGAAATTTGACGAAATTTCCGGTCACTAGGGAGCTGAAGGAACACCGTTCCCATGATTCCTCCAGTACGGGCCGAGGCGCTTGGGGGATTTAGCATATGATCTATTCGGACGTATTGTTAACACTTTGAAATAATTAAGCTACATTGAAATGCTCGTGAAAATTAGCACAAATAATCCCAAACTTAAGCTTGCCAAAGCTGAAGTTTGGGATTATTTGTGCCAATATTTAGCTCGCGAACAATGAGTCATTCACAGTTTGCTAACAAACCACTTTTTTACTTGTTTTTTTAAACATTTTTGTATATTCAAAACTGGTTGCCTGATAAAGCTGTATATACGCCAGATAACGAAGTATAAACGCAGGATAAGGCTGTATAAATGCCAGATGAGGCTGTATCTACGCCAGACCAGGCTGCATATATTCAAGATAAGGCTTAATATTCGCCAGATAAGGCTGTATATACGCCATATAAGGCTGTATATACACCAGATAAGGCTGTATATAGGCCGTATATATTCATATAATGTTTGACATGGCCAGACATGTCCCAGATATAAGATTTCCATTAGTGTAGCGTCGTCGCCACTGCGCATGCACCTAACGTTAACCGAGTTTTGCGTTTTGCGGGCGCTAGTTTACCGTACGCTAGCTTTTGTAAATTGCGTACGTACGTAAAGAGTGCATTCCTCCAAGGAGGATTCGTGGTGCGCGAGAAGTTGGCTGACGAGCACAGTTAGAAAATGGCGGCTACCAGGACCGCGGCTGCGGCCACTTTTCCATCGTCGCGACAGCGATTTTCAATACAGAACGACACTGCACTTCTACGGGAGGTGCACATCACAAACGGTTTGACAGACACAGCAAGGTGGGCACCGGCGATCGCCGGCAACTCGCTGTTTCCAATGGACAAACGCTTCTCGGCGAAATTCAGCACACGAGATTTCTCTTGCCGAGGCGACGCGAGCGGACACGACCGGTCGACCGCTCGCCCCTTAATCTCACATTTAAACATATGTAATATGTTACCTTAAACTAAAAACTTGTTTTTCTCTAATTTAAAAATTTTGTGGGCGAAATAAAAAAAAAATTTTGCTGTATCTCGGTGGCGTTGCAAGCGGGAGCGACTTGGGCTTTGTGTCGCGGAGGAGAAACGCTGAATTTTAAAACTCTCTTGAGTAACGTCGGCTAACGCAAGTGCGACATTTGCGCTATCGAGTGCTAAAATCGCCTGCGTTATTGCAAAACTCCCTATTATCTTCTCATTTCTTGCATCGTGATTCGTACTTTGGCTCTCTTATCGGCTAATGCTGCCACCTGATTGACTGCGACAATAACATGCACAGAACTCGCCCTGAGTCCCTGTCAGTGATCACAGAAAGGCTCAGCCTAAGGCAATACGTGACGATGACTGGTCTGCACCATACACCTTGTCAGGAGCCAGTGGTTTCCTTGTTCAGTTTTTCGCCGTGGTGAGAGATTCTGTACTCCACTGAAACTTGCTATGGTAGATGGTTGTATTGTCGAAAACATAACAATTGAACAAGCATTTTCGCACGCCTTCCCTCTACTCCAATTCATTGCTGCCGAGAATCTTACCCCGTTTATGTTTTCTAGAAATTTTCGCAGTTACTTCATCAAGAGCACCTTAACCACTTATTAAGGGTCATCCCAGGGGCGGTTTCAAATATTGTTTTTATTCAACGGGCCCCGGGGTATGTCACATAAAATCGCACATAAAATGTTTGAAGAAGTGTGTGCTCCAACAACTGAGCCTTGACACTTCTTACTGCCCTGCACTTAAAGGGGCGGCGCAACGATTGTTATACTTTGCACAAATACTACATAGAATGAACCCCTGACGTTTATAATTCATGAAAAGACGCGTTCGATTTTATCCTGATATAATGGTAGCCACAAAACACAATTAAAAAAAACGAGCAGCGTTTATTCTCTCAACTCGAAGCCAGAACAAGCGGCCACGTGATCTGAATCCGATTATATGCCGCCAATGTTCATCATAGCCAAGCGCTGGAGTTGGCAAAGCGTGGGACATTCGCTGATTTTCAGACATTGTTCGACTATTGTCGTCATTGAAGCGATTGGGCACGAACGACCTCCCCAATGCTTGTCGAGCTGCTGATTATCACGAGCCCAAATTGAGAGGTCATGCCATGCTCGGGTCGAATCTATGAACCGCATTCAAATATCGTCTCTGGGCGACACTCCGACCTCCGAACTACGTCATCAAGTTTCACGATGGAGAGATTGAAAGGAAACGCTCGCTCTTATTCTTGAAATTACACCGCAAGAAAGAAGTTTCTTGGTCAATGTCGCTGCGCGCGAGTATACTTGGGTCCAACTAGTAAGTAGTAACAGTAACGTCGTGTAAAGGGAAAAAACATCCTAAATGAATATCGTTGCACTTCCCCTTTAATTATCTTGACTATACATGTATGTACGTACGACTTACTTTTGGTACTTCTTTGGAGGCCTGCAAGTTTAATCCAGAATCAAGACATTCTTCACCTATTTCCTGCACCAAATACGCCCATGCTCTGACCTTCCAAATGAATGAACTCAATTTACGCTTGAAAGAAACGTTAGAGGAAGGAAACTATAGTTCCACGATAAGCTTGTCCTTTCCCAGTTATTTTAGGAATCTTGCAGATACCATTCAGGAAGTCGATACTTGCCATATCCTTACATGTCTACGTCAAAATGTCTGTAATGATAACGCTCACAATGTCCCCCTTGTTCCCCTTATCCAGGGATTGTTATCATCATCATCTAATAATTCGCTGTCAAGACTATTATAGAAGAAAGAGTACGTAAACAGGAGAGCTGGTTGTTGTTACACATATCTGAAAAAACCGGAGACGACGGACGAAGAAGGGGACAAACCCAGAACGTCTCAAACGCAGCTACTAACTTTATTGAAACAAGCGTTTGTATACCATCTCTCACACACACACGTCTCCCAGAGTTTGCACACGTCTTTGTGACCTTCAACCACGGTGCGGACCTCATCTGCAGATAAGGTCTGCACCGCGGTTGGTCGCTGCTTTGAATGGACCTTTTTCCAGTAACGAGCGCCCTCTGCGGAGATGTCTTGTGGGTTTGCCCTTTGATGGGGGTACCACGTAGAAACACATGATGTCTGTGGGTCCGTAGAGCGACGTGTTTTATTGGCGTTTCGCTATCACACTTTGCCCGTCGGCCAAACTAATAGAAGAAAAGAACGGAAAAAATGTCGGCGCTGTCGCATCAGACAGATTCACCTGGAGTCGGCCCACGCTACCGCATTAGGCAGATTCATTTGAAGGGGGTCAAAAAGGAAGAGACTCCGAGGCCAGAGCCTCCCCCAACGATAGTGTCGGCCACCGTTCGTGGCCGGCTTATCTAGTCTCTGGGAAATGGACGCGCCCGGGGTAGGTGGTGTGGCTTATCCCGCAGATGGGTCGCGTCCACAGTTATTCCCAAGGGTGCGCCGGGGCACATTTACCCAAAAGGGCGAGGGAGACACCGCCCTCTTCAAGGAATGCGGCCTTGCCTCGTGTCCGGGAAACCGCCGCCACCGCGGTCCCCATGGCCTGCATGTGCTAGGCCTAGATAGGGAGACGGGGGAACACGTGGTTCCCACATGCAGTCTTCACTCTACAAATGAAGGGCAGCCTGACTTGCCCCCGCCCGTCAGAATACATTGGCATCGTGCTGTTGTATTGACCTTCGTTATTAGATGCGGAGAATCTCTTGCTCGGGTCTATGTCCCGCGGCGTCGGCGTCGTAGTCCGCACTCACACTACGCATGCGCAACTCTCCTCCTTCCCTCTCTCCAACAGCTGCGCGTTACTCTCTCCGCTCTTTCTCTCTACCAGCTGCGTGCACTTCGCGTGCGTACGCTTCTACTCACACCGCGCGCGCATGCGCAACTCTCCTCCTCTAGTCTCCTCTCCTTCAAGTGTGAATATAAGCAGCGGTAGCGCGCTGCGCGCGTTCAGTTCAGCGCTGTTGACTCCACTTCACTCCGTTCTTCCGATGAAGTGTGATGGAAGAACAGTCCCGTCAGTTAGTGGGTTGGCGCAAGCAAGCGTCAGCACCACCCCACAAACTAACAGCAACGCTACGTCCACTGAAGACAAAGCTGCGCAGCGAAGGGCACGCGACGCTGAGCGCAAACGCTTGAAGCGAGCGGCAGACCCTGAACTACGGCAACGAGAAGCGGCGTCCATTCGCAAGTTAACAACGTAATAACACGCAAGTTAACAACGTTACTAACAACGTTACTAACACCGTTAATAACACCGTTAATAACGATCTGCGATGCTTCGCCTCACCCCATGGTTCCCCTCGGGAAGATGGTGTAATTTCTTTTTTTATAAGCCATACTAGCGTATACTCAAACAAGAATGGCCAAAAAAAGGCGAAGTACGCGCAAAGATAGGTGCTGAATATGATCGTCGATCGGAGCTTTTCCCTTAAAAAATGGCGACAGCGGGAAGCAAGGCCAGGAGAGGGGTGTACACATGCGCAGAAGCTTACTGGAAAAAGGTCTATTGAGGTCGTGACGAGTTGTACCGTGGTGGAAGGTCACAAAGACGTGCGTAATTAACAGGATGTGTGTGTGTGTGTGAGCGATGATATATAAACGGTTCTGTCAATAATGCTTAGTAGCTGTGTTTGAAGAGTTTCGTGCTTGTCGCCTTCGTCCGTCGCCTCCTGCTTTTTTTTTAAATATATTATTATGTTTGGCTACAAATCCCCTACATTAAAAACAAGTATTCTTTATTCATTGGGTTGTTTCCTTTTGCATGCTTATACAGGCATACAGTCATGTATCGTTAATGTAGACACCTCGGTTCGTCCCCCAAAAAACGACCATTATGTGAATTGTTGAAAATAACGAGAAAAAAAAGCACGAACTTACCATCTCAGAAAAGTTTGTCTTTATAGCGGTGTATACACACTAACCGTGTAAACAAGACATGACTATGAGGTATATACAACAAAAAGTAATATTCACATCTAAACTTTTAAATTTTCAAAGCGCCGGCCAGAACTACGTTTTGTGATTCTTGAGTCATGTTTATTTTGCACCTCGAATAAAAATGTAGTTTGGAGAACTATTATTTCATTTTATGCATTAAAATTATGAGATACAACTTGAAGGCATATTCTTTACATGAGAACAAAAGAAAAGTACTTTTACTATGTAGAGATAAAATTACACGCGTGGTACTGAGACTAGATTACAAAACGACGATCAAATTACCTCGAAAAGTAAATAATATCAACAACGCAATTCGTGCTGCAGGTAATATCAATACTTTGAATCTCACGAACGAGTACTATTCAGAGATCGCGAAAATTGGGACTCCGCATGCACTGCATGCCGAGCGCTGATTGTTTCGGCTAAAGTCGAGCAGCTTCACTTACATTTTCGCACGGAAAATTCCCTCGATCTGACAAAACTCTCAACACAATTTCAGCTTTTATTCAAAGTTTAAGATGAAAATGGCACCTGAAGTAAAGAGTACTTTTCACTTTCGTTTCAAGAATGTCACGTTCACAGTGCATCACAGCTAGCGCGAACAGGCAAACACCGGTATTTTTCTACTATTTTTATTCTTGAATGTGTTATTAACACTCCCATAGTCACTGAGAGTTTAAAAGAGGTAGGGCATGAGGGATATTGTTCTAGCTGAGCAGCCAGTGGGATTGCAGTATGGAGCCGTTAAGAACAGCGAAGAACCAATCAGAAAGCAAGAAGCGTGCACGTTTCAGGCCACGCCGCGCACTCTTACGCCGTCCCGATAGTGCCGGGAAATGCTTTCTTAAAGGGGCTATGCAACAATTTTCAGACTTTGGCCAATTAACCGCGGAAATTAATCTGCGTCACCTATGAAACGAAAAACAGAAAACCGCATTTTCTTCCGAGCGCTAGTTCTTATTTAAAAAAAAAGAAACAAATCGAAGGTCGCAGTGCCTCTCAACTCCCCACGCGACTTTCGAGTGACGTACTCTGGAGGTTCACGTGGTTTCCCCTTGGGCACTCTCTTTAGAAACCCCAGCCGCTTCCTCCGCGATTGACGACTTAGAAAGGATTAGCCTCGTCGAAGGTCGCGGTGAGCGATGGACACAAAGGACGGTTCGTCACGGGGCTGACGGCGAGTGCTGCAGCGGAGGGGGACAGGGTTTGTTGACTTCCGCGTACCTCCAGAGACGCCGTCATTTTAGTTCCTGTAGCCGCCACGGGCGGCTGCAGATCGGCAAATAATTCGTTTTTTGCCTTGCAATTACGCAGCAGAATAGCAGTTTTTCGGGGAAAGGTGACGCGTTTTTGGTCACTTGGGCTTGCATGAACAATATAAAAAATGCAGTATGGCAATTCTTTCAACGTTAAAACCGTTGCACAACCCCTTTAAGGCACTTACCAAAGCTGAAAATTTGCCGCCAGTCAATATGCTTTCCAAATGAAAAGAAAAAGGGCCACGTTCTTGTTTTCGCTAACAGTGTCGCGCAGTTAACTTTTTTATTTCCTGTTTATTTGCTGGAAAATAGAGTTTTCTCTTCCCGTACGCAAAGCATGGCGTTCCTGAGTGTCCCTGTCGGACCACCGGAACTATTCGATGACGAAACAGAAATGTGGTTAAGTGAAACGATTATCTTCAGAAGCCGATTTGAAGAAAACATATTTCGTCACTTATGTTGTGAATTTCGGTGCCATTAATGAAATGAGGCAGGTTTGGACTCAAACTGGTAGCCAAGCTTTAGGCCATAAAACCTAGCCTAGGTCAAGTCTGGAGGCGACACAAGCATAGATGTGCAGACAAAGGATAAACAAGGACATACTTTTCTTGGCACCTCTAAAAAATCGGCGAGGCACAATCCTTCCTTCTACGCTTAGCAACGAGCTGGAGCATGGCAGAAAAAACTGCTAATCAAACAAAAACTAAGAAAGACGCGAGAAAATATTTTGCAATGCGTGTATTCGCAACTCCAGCGAACTATAGGGGGAGCTCTAGTCAGGCAAAATGGCGGACGAAAGGAGGTCGCTTGTCGTTCAGCACGCGGACCACCATAAATGTATTGCACTGCAGCGTAAAATCGGTGTAACATATGAAAGCAAAGCGATTTTCTGATTGTAGAAACCCTCTTCTAGTCAGTGTGTAGGAATGACATGGCGGAAGCATAGAAATAATTACCGGGAACGATGTTTGTTTCTATGCTTTCTATACGAGAACCCAGCAGCGATAGCAGACGACAGAGTCGAAACGACCTCCTCTCTGAGCTTTCGGCGTTGGCCGCTACGCGGCGTCGATTTCGCTGGAGTCGCGA